>JAQIXS010000434.1:0-47217 GCA_034700785.1 Rossiulus vilnensis | reverse complement strand
TTTTCAGCAATCGCAGGTGGGCGGAGCTAACTCGAAAATTGCGTGCAACCGAACGCAGTAACTTGTTTCCAGGGTTAGTTGGCAACCAGGGGTTCTATGTCATGATCCATCAATGAAACTGATTTATTGATAATTCGGTGCTTAATAGCATATAAAACTAGTGTTTTTCTATTGCAGAGAAAAACATTACAGTGCAGTGCTAAAATTGTGTCGGTCCCTTGAAGCTCGTTATAATAGAGTTCGACTGTATTTGCAAAACTGCCATGTTTAAATGAATTATCGACTTTTCTGGAAATTGATGAAAATTTTTGATACGTTAAATGAAAAATCCTTTTCCAACTTATCTAGTTGGAAAAGTTTGGCAGGAAGGCGACTAAAAGGCCAAGCCGCAAGCACCGGAGGCGCCCCAGCCAGCTTCTGCAGGCATACAACCGCCGGCAGAGGAACTTTATCTGGCTGGAGACGCACATCTGGCATGCAAAACGCTTCAAGATGATCTCACGCTGGGGTTATAAGATCCCCTGGCATCCGAACGACAAGAGCATTCGGGCTTGCTATCGAGCAGCCACTAGAGCAGTTCTTCTGCAGGTAACGTATGCCCAGGGTGACGAGGGAAAATGATGGGTTCTAAAACTGGCTTACGACGTAAACACGTTCTAGGATTTGTCTTACTACTGCTGCCTTGAGTTGAAGGGAGAACGACAAGCGATGCTGGATGTGCTGAACAAGATGACTAATCCAGACTGCGGTAAATTGACTGTGCTAGCTTCATGTTGGATGCAGAACCCATATAACAGAATTCAAGGCGATATTGGCGATGCCTTGGCTTTCACTTTCAAAGACTGCATTTCGGTCCATTGCACTAAGGTGCTGTTAAAAGGAAGCAAAATTTTTGGAAGTTACCAGCGCAATGTTGAAGCCGAGTCAAAATGATGCAGTCGTTTTATACCTTCCCAGCAATGAGTAGGTCGTGGGTTCAATTCCCATGGGCGACCATTTTGGCTACGGCTGTTCGTGGTTGCTGGTTTCATTGTTCAGAAATGAAATGCGTATAAGTACTCCTGAAGCAGAACATCGTTAAAAGTTCTGCGTCTAGCATAAGCAATTGCATTCAATGAGTACGTTTGATGGGGTTATTAATTCATGTATCTTGCAGGACTAACCTTTGCATCAAAGATGTGTTCCTCTGGATGCCGCGAGGGCTCCACTATCGTATTTCGCTACAACTGTTACCCATTCGAGGCAATCTGTCCAGTCAAGTTCCTTTGGCGCCATGATGTTGCAGAAAGCCAGAACGGAGTATTGTGGGTTTGGCTGCATCCCTCGGGGTTCCAAACCTTGCTGGACGAGCTTCTCTCGGCATTCAACCTGCAGCAGACCAACGGACCACAGAAGTCTTCTGACAAGGATAAGCTTGCTCTTCTGCAACAGAAGCCGTACCAAAAACTGGCTCCCAAGCTGTGCCCGTTCTACGAGAAGAACCCAGTGTATGAAAACGAGACTGTGATGTTGACTGTCCTGAAGGATACGTTAGTAAGGTTCCGCCTGCTGGGCCAGGGGTCAACGGCGATTTTGGCTGCTACCTTGAAGGTAACAGAGTTTCTCGAAGATGAGGTTTGTGGAGACGATAACGATGCTCCTTGGTGGACAAAGCTGGATTCATCCTCCAAGGACAAACATTCTGAGCAGTCAAAGATGTGGGACGAACTGGCCAAGTATCCATTTGCGTCGCGCATCGCTCCCAACTCGGTAATCGGGCTTACAGTACATGACCCTCGTGAATCACTGCCTGTCATGAGAAACAAGATTGCACCAAAAATTGTGGGTGAGTCGCAATTGGTAGACAAATTTTCACTGTTATTGGTGTGATGATTAAGTTCCAAGACTGCTTAAGTTTTGTCAATTTGGGTTATAATACATGCATGTCGATTTCACTATATTAAGTCTGTGTTTAGGCTTCTCTTAAAATTTTCTAATTATATTAGACAAGTGTGACGAAATGGCCCCCATCGAATTAAAACCTCAACTTTCGTCTTCCGCCTTATGGGATCAGGAGGTCCGTGACGAGGTCACGTTCACCAAGATGACGGATTATGATATGAACATGCTGAGGTCGCAACATTTAGTCCCTGGTGAGAAATTAATGCTTTTATCTCACATAAACAAAATCGCAGTAACTAAAATGATCTAATTTTCAGGAACTCCATTAAACCTTGGGAGCAAAGGTTCACGCGTTCCCATCTTGCTAATTCATCAGCCTGGCAATAACGAGTCACCCGATTTACAGTGTATGTTATACTCACCCAGCAACATTGCATGTCTGATAACTAGAAGCTTGATGGACCCTTCTGGTGCTTGACTGCTGAACAGTTTTTTCTTCAAATTTTACAGCCACTGGAGTAGGATGGGACATAATCTTGCCTGTCGGCTGGGCGATGGCCTTCTGGGTGCCATTCGTATACCGTTGCGCCCGTGTGGGCGGCTATCGCGAGCACGAGACAGTGACACGAGATCTCCAAATGCCTTACTTCCCTGACGATTATCCTGACACCTCCGCCTGCCGAGAAGTAGAGAAGCAACAAAGCAAACAACTGGTAGACAAATACTTCAGGTAAAGTTATAAAGGGTTTTGTCCTGATTTTTTCAAAAACTGTCTGATACGACTTCTGCCGATTCTTTCAGATATCCACCTGACAAAAGGCCAAATTTCGTCAAGCTGGGCACAAAATGTCCATTCAGCTTCCCCTGGCAGCAACTTGTCTCCGAATGGGCCGAGTCTTCAACTTCCGATTGGCCAGGACCACCGCCTTCAGTCGACCACAAATTTTTCGTCCTGCGAAGCCAGAAGCTGCTCCGACGCATGCAAGCGCTTCGTTGCGGGGCTGAACGACGGAAATTCCAACGCAGAGAACATTCCAAAAATTTGCCAAAGGTCGAAGATGCTGACTGGGGCGACGTCCTGCGTCCCGAGCACCGCTTCTCGCTGGTCCCAGTGCGGCTACAAATCGCCTCGCACGGAGAGGTGTCTCAGTTCTCCATGGTGTGCGAGCCGACTGATGCAGACTTGAAAATTCTGGAGACAACAACAAGTCCCTCTGGTCCTTGCGAGATTCACCACAAAGATGATTTGAAAGTCCTGCGCAAAGAAGCTTTGGAAAATGCAAAGAAAATGAGGAAAAAAGCAAAATCCAGCGAAAACGCACTGGATGCAGAAGTACGAGCCAAGCTGGACCACACTTTCGATACGGAAGACAACTTTAACAAGCTTTACGTTCCATCCTCAGTCAGCATCGTTCACTCCTGCAGCAGATCGGTCGTAGGCTTCGCGAAGTCTGGCAGCTTTTCGTTCTCTAGAGGAAAGACCATCGGATTCGCCTTCGTGGCATTTCCTGCTCTGTTCCGAATTCTTAAAAGCGCCAGGGAAAATTGCAGGATGCCAGTGCTGATGGTTCGGTCACCCCATTCGTACCAATATCACTTCGCTCATTTTGATATCTAACCAGTGCTATAAACAGGTTTCTGTACACTTGTTTTAAGCCGACTCTGAATGAATAAAACTAAAAGTACTTTTCAAGTAGGGTTTTTAGTCCTGGAATTAATGGTATTTCTGGGGAGCTTGCAAATTTTCGCCAGAAATGGGTCATTTTTGTCAAAATGTATTAAAGATGGAGTAACAAATTACTACCAGGGGGGTGTCAGGTAAAATTGATCTTGAGTTGTTTTCTTGTAAGTTAAGACTCCCCTCAAGCAGGCAAAACGCATGCTTAATAGGTTGGTGGAGTTATGCTCCTAGGCAAGAAAGATAAGATGCTCAATTAGTCGAGATTTAATTTATTGCAATTATGTTCACATAGTGAAATGCATCCCTCAATTACATTAAACGAAACATTTGTATGGGTAATCGCCGCTAGATGCGCCCAAATTGCCTGCATAGTAAAGCAACCTAGGGCGAAGTTTTATTTGGCATCTTGGGTCAGATGAAAGCGTTATTGCCAACCTTCAATTTTCTCCAATTTAATTTAATCAGAATTTATTTAGCTTAGTTCTCAGTTTTAAAACGTTCACGGTTCGTAGAGAGAAAATTAGTTAAAACTTAACATCCCAATAAAGTGATTTGTAATCATGTGCGAAAAAGTAAACTATCACTGAATCAAGTATCAAAAAAGATTAGTATCTGGTTAATTAATGATTCAGCAGTCAAAATTTAGCTGAAATGTCAACATATCAGATGCACATGACAATAGATCTGTATGTTCCGTTTACAGTATTTGATCACATATAAGCCGCATCCCAAAATTTGACCTAGTTTAAAAAATAACTCATTTCATGAAATTTTAACTTTGACTAAGTTTATTATTGAGTCACTTTTTTTTCTTGAAGCAGGTTAAAATTGCTTATGAAACCATTTAAAACTACCAATTCCCTATGTGGTGAAGTCCTTTTCTGTTTACTTTTTGGAATATATAGAAAGGCAATGCCATTAATTGACATATGCCACACCCCTTCTTCACATTGTAAAATTTTTGGGGAAAAGTGCAGCTTACACACTAAATTGCTTACATAAATGGAAAAAAAATCAAATATGACCAGATAAAGCCAATCAGCTAAAAGCTGAAAGCTTGAAATTTCACACTACATAATAAAATCAATTTCCTAGAGAAGATAACTAATTTTCTCTTGGCCAACTCGGCAAACCCCAAAACGTTCAGCTTCTGATAAATACGCTTGGTGCCCGACGATCCGATTTTAACTTTTGTCTAGATCAGCTGGTCTAGATACAATGATAGCTGCCTGATTTTTTTGATTGAAAACGGCCCAGCTTGCCGACTGCGAACAATAATAGCGAAAAGCTAATAAGCAAGTTGCTATAGATATTGCAATCTTACTTTTAAAGCAGAATGGATCTGCACCATATTATCTACACCAATGTAGGATACTAGCGATCATTTAACTCTACAATCAGTTTTCATTTTTCCCTCCCCTCGTAACTCCCTACCATTAAATTGACTGAACAATTTATTGTTTTTCGTTTGTCTGGGGCTTTTAGCGGCATTAGCTACAAATGATTTAAATAAATAATATAATTAAGTATTAATTAAAGTAAATTCAAATTATTTAAATAAATAGTCACCATTTCAATTTTAACATTTTCATTGGATTTGATATGGTTAGTGGTGGTTCTTTTCATAAATGGTCAAGTTGTTTTTTGCCCATTCAGAGAAAAAAACGAGAAAAGTAAGTTACTTTGAAAAGGAGGAGGAGCTAGGGAAAAAAGCAAATAAAAACCAAACAAAAACAAAAAAACCAGCTTGGTATCCAACCTTTCCAACACTTTACTGCACAAAATGGAATTTCCTTCACAAGGAAAGCAATGGCCATGAGAAATAACATGTATGGGTCCATATTAACAAAGCAATAATGAGGCAGGTAAAGTTCACTGTCTGTTCATTCAGAAAAATAATACAGGATTATTACTGTAAACGTGCCATGGCCAAAAATAGGAAGGCTAAAACGCATTTTTGCAGAATATTACAGCTTGGAGTGTGCTTGTGGGCTGTTACAGTACTGGCTCTCGTGCAAGGCCTCAGATGCACAACAAAGAATCACTTTTTTTAATAAACCATTTATGCGTTTCCGACAAAGCAATAGGTTGGGTGCTTCATTTTCAATTGTGCAAAAGTAGGTTTTCTGCAGCCAATGCCAATTGGGTGCAAAAAAGGGCATTTCCCTTGTAACGTGAAAATACCATCACCTTTTAAGAGCTTTTCTTTTCTATTTAGACAGTAGTTTTGGGGGGAGGGGGAGATCATATATGCTTTCAATCTTATGATGTACTTTCATTTGGCACTTTATTGAACAGCTAACACTATGCAAAGTTACCTAACTGAATTCGAAGAACAGATAAATCCTCAAAATTTGCAGAGCTAAATTCAGGCTTCGGAATACTGCTAATCAATTTAAAAAGGATTATACGAATACGAATAGGTGTAGGCCTACTGCTTGCATAAATTGCCATTCAAAACGTGCATGCATTACTGGCAATCACTATTATCTGACCAACTAAAAAGCGGATTTATACATAATATATTACATTTAAATTGAAGGTTACTAGTAGAAATGTCGTCGGCTAGGGTGGAAATAGTGACTTCATATATATTAACATGATCGGCTCTTTGTCTCTAACAGAAGTTACTTGAACTGGAGCCAATACCGTTCGTGGAATTTAATATGGAACATCTGGAATTATTAGGTTTAAAAAGTGGCATCAGCATACGCTTCATGCTACACATTAATTGCATTCGTTTCAACCAATGGCATGTGCAGTTGCTAGGTTATAGCGCCCAGATTTTTATAGGGCAGGTAGTATTCTGTCTACAAAACTTTTTACATCAGCCATTTCCTTAAAAGAAAAATAGAGAAAAACGAGTTGTTACCCATAAATTAATTTAGAACTCAAGAAATTCAGTAGGAAAAAAGAACAATTACTTCATCGCAGGAACAGTGAGACATCCCTGAATACGTCTTAAACTGAACGTTTGGCATAAATTTTTGTAATATCTCTGACGTTTTCCTGCCCCAGTCCGTAGGTACGATTGGATCAGAGTCCCCATGGCACTGAAACACAGGCGTGTCCTTGTTGCCAATGGCAGCCTAAAATGAGTAATTCATTGTAGGAATTTCCAGATTTCAGTCTATACACGAGCAAATAAAACACTTAAGTAAACCTGACCTCTGGAAACACATTATTTAAAGGAATCCAGCAGCTAAGAGCAACGATGCCTGCTAATGGTCTTGGAAACGTCAGTGCCGAATACAGGGCAAGAGCTCCTCCTTGGGAAAAGCCACCCAGGACAATACGGTTGGATTTTATACCATTTTTTTCCTCCTGTTCAATGAGCTGGTGAACTGTTCACAGATAACAGAACGGGTATTATCCACTCACAGCATCAAATGCAGAAATAATCATTCAAAGCCCTACCAGTCGCAGCAGCTTTTTTAATGCCATCAACGTCTTCAGGCCCTGTTATATCCAGAGCCATCAAGTCAAACCTGATCAGCAATTAGACCAACCGTGAAATAAGTTTGGACAAATGCAAGCAAAACACTAATTGCAGCTAACGGAAAGCTCTACGAACCACGAGGGCATTCGACATCCAGCATTGAGAGTTACTGGCATAGTTGGTCTAAAATCCCAAAGAAACTAATAGTAAATTTATGAGTTTACTCTTTAAAAAATCGGTAAGCATAAGTGCACTTACGCTGTCGGGCAGATATACTTCGTGTGATTGGCTCGAATACTCGACATTGCGGAAGCCCATCCATGTCTAACAAACAGAACGTGTAACGTGTCTTTAGTGAAAAGGGGTTACACATTTAAATGGGATTGATGGAAAACTAAATGCCCACTATGAGTAAGTTTATAAAATTATTTCACAATTATGAATTTCTGGTACTACGTCATTTGATATTCAATAGGACTAGGAAGCCATTTCTAGCTGCTAACTTTAAATGAATCTAATTTACATGTAGATGCCTTGTTCACGGAAGAATGAAGATTTATATGCAGCATGGCTATTTGTTCAGGGTATAAGTCTAAAGCAGGCAATTAGGTACAGCTGTTGACCATTCAAACAAGAGTATCAGGAGATTTGCCTATTCGACTGGTTGAGGCTGTTTGCACTGAGGTGGCAATTTTCAATTGGTATGGTTATCACTTATCAGGGGTCAGAAGCAAATCCCCCCACCATTATTTTGACTACACACGTCGCCTGAATGTGCAGGCTGCCATAAAGCCCAATCCTTACCCCGTGTCGCCCAATCCGTGAAGAAAAATAACCTGGTAGCAGAAATCGAAAAGAAGAATTAGAAATTAAGATTCTAACTTGATAGAAGACCAGAAAAGAGTGAAGACACGAAGCAAACTACAGAAAATGACTCTTAGGAAGTCAGTGACTATTTCATAAAATGAACAAATATTAAAATGTGGCCAAAATTTTTTTACCGTAGCTGTATGGGTGGCTTTGGCCGAAATAACCACAGGGCTTGACATACTGGAGCAGCCGTTTCCTCCCATACACAGAACAAGCCCAACCTGAGTGCCGCAAAATCCCCGAGTTACGCTTAACAATGGATCAGCGAGCTAAATTTGCGCCAAACACAAGCAAAACATTTAAAAAATGCGAAAAACCCAGATAGTAAACCAAAACTTGCAAAGAAAACGAACAGAACCTTGTCATCCCCGCAGAGTGACCAGATGAAAAATTATCTACGTTAGATCAGGCCGTCTCGAATCTGAATTTGCACATAGATAAATATTTAAAGCGTATTAAAACTAGTATGTTTAGTCAACTCTAAACAACTTGGGTGGCCGAATTATTTCAAAATGAAATGAGGAATGTGAACATTTTCGAAATTGCTGCTTTGGTCGCGAAATCCCTAGATAAGAGCTGCCCATTAATTACGTGCAGGTTTGAATTTTTTTTTTTTTTTTTTTGAGAATAGCCCTCTCCCTAAACCGGAAGGAACTAAAAGCGCTAATGTGAAAATTTAAAAAAATTGGTTCAAAGAAATGAAAAGCAAATTGCGAAAAAATGGATATAATCTTCTGTAATATAGTCGCACCTACAGGGGCGTCATGTCCATTAGAAAGTCAATGTTTTAATAATTTTATTTGCGTAAAAGATGTTTTCCTGCTCATAGGAAATTCTGCGGGCAAAAAAATCCCAACCAATAATAAATAGAATAAAAAAAACTAAGTCAGAGACAATTTGTCTACCTTACCCTTTCTCTGTCTTTTGTAATCGCATTTCCATGCTAATATTGTGCCATTTGGCTTACTTTTTACAAGAGATTTGATAAAAATGTGTTTACCAAATAAGTCCTCACACAACAATGTTTTACACATTTTATCTAACGTCTTACACTTTCTTTTTGCTGAACTTGCACAATCCAGACACAAAATATATAACATGATTCAGCACAGTTTTGAAGTGAATTTTTGATGAAAAATGAAGTGGATCATGATTACGTGAAGCGACTCATACTTTTATCTTTAACAAAAACTGCCAACAAGTACTGCTCATCTTAAAATATGATCGATGCTATGATTCATTGTATTCAATGGCATACACTAACAACAACATTAGAGACCCTAATTAAGCATCGAATTTTTTTTTGAAGAAACAAATACTTTTCGGGATAATTTTAACGATTCCCGAGGTGGTTGAACATGTGACTGATCTGCTCTATGAATCATTTGTAACAATCACTGACAGTGATAAATATGTTACTAGTACCTGATTTGTATTTGTGCTTGCTAGTTGCTACGTGAAAAAATGTCCAATATTTGAATTGAATTTAGCCGATAACTTAAAAGGAGAATAAAATTAATATGTCGAGAATCCCCGACTAAAATAAAAACTGACCCACCTAAAAGTAGACTTTGCATTTTGTTCAGCTTTCTAATATGAAATCGGAATAGATCGTTTTGTAAATAATTTTAAGTATTTTCAAATGCACCTATAAATTTACAAAAATCCCTCTTAAATTGCGTAGATAAATCGCCTCAAAATGTAATGCCATAGCATGCACACCAATTGTGGAAAATATTAACATTGCAATTGTTTCATCAGAACAACATCGTACTCCCTGCAGAAACTCTTTGATTGCTGTTTAAAGGCATTTCGCCTTTTAGTAAAATTATAGGCGCATTTTAAAGCGCAATAAATTGTTTGCAAATTCAGATTTTAAATTGAATATCTACTTGCTTAACAAAATGCATTTTTAAATACGTACAGGTACAGGTACAGGTTGTTTTGTTTCGTGAACGTTTTAATCTTATTTAATGGCAATTGCGATGCAGTAACCAAGACTTATTCGTATATTTATTTGTACCCTTATGTAGTATTATTACATCTATAAGAATTTAATTTTAATGTACATATAGCCTACTTGCTATGAGCATCTCACGCTCTTTTAGTCATGCACTTCTTTGAAAGTTATAAGTATAGAAGTTATATTTAGTTTATTTTAACTAAAAGCGTTATTTCCAAATCACGTATTTTGACTTGTCTATCTTTAGAAATACATGTGCGATATATCGAAGGATTAATACAGAGATATAATTTTACATTATTATACATGTAGCCTAGTACCTGAACTATTGAGAGCCATCTTCTAAAATCTCTCATCTGCATGAAAACTCAACCAAACATCGTTTAAAAGTAGTTTGACATGTTTATATTTTTCCGTATACATTTCCAGAAAGCTAGTGATTTATTTTTGTAATTTCTGCTCGTTGATGTCAAAAAAGCTTATTAAATTCTTATTGCATCACTTGCCGCATCAGCTGATGTTTCTGACAGACAAAATGAGCCGCCCTAACGGCGGGCCAAAACGTGAATGCAAGTCATCTGACAAGCAATACTCGCTGTGCGAAGACGGTGTTTTGCTTATAAGTTTAATGGTGTTGCATTTCAAAGATTATCTCGTCATCAATGGGTGCCTCGGGGTCATCAGCCTCAAGTTTTTACCTGGACCAGCTTCCGGAAGAGTTGCTTTATGAGGTTTTACTTCGCGTGCCAGACAAGGATCTGATGACTAACTGCAGGCTGGTATGCAAACACTGGATGGAGTTCGTAGACAGCCACAGCCTCTGGAAGGAGAAGGCAAAACGCAGAGGCTGTCACATACCAAAGTCCTTGAATGCCGGCAAAGTTCTACCCAAGCACATTTACAGAAACATTGCCGTGAAAAACCCATTTGGCAGAAACCTCATTCAAAATCCCTATGGCGAAGGTTGGTCTGGCGTAATGTCACATGACAAAATTGTAAACTATGTGTATTTTAAAAATAGTTGTTTTAAAAAAAGAATTACGAACATCAGTGAGTAGCTGAAACTACTTTTCACAGGGCTTTCCAATTATACTGGTGTGAGCACAAAATTGATTTTATACTTTTTTACAATGTACAAGTACATTTATCATTGACATTTTTCTGGAAAGGGAATGGTATTCCCTTTTACATCATGTGGTGTCATATTTCTTAAAATTTAGTATTCGACAGGAATGATATTTCTGCACTTCTGGACGTTTTCAGAATATAATTTTTAAAAGCTAGTTTCTCCCATTTTTCCCTTTAAGCTTAAAGTTTGCAGATTTTTAAAATATAATGGCTGTCTTATTTTTAGACAATTTTTTGGGATGGACAGACAAAACTGGACGGAACGGTTTTGCCATAGAGGACCCTCCAGCTGGAGCAGACAGCTTGGAGACTGTGCTTGAACTGAACGGTTTGTATAGGTTCTATAGCGCATTGATCTTAACACTTAGTATCGTAAAATTAAATTTCGTTTAATTGACGATTATGCAGGTCATACATCTTGCTTTGCCACTACGCATTTCAGGTGTTCTAAGCAACAGAGGATAGACTTATACAAAGAGGGTTGTACAGCGGAAATAATGGCTGAACTAAAACCAAGCATCTACGTATGCGAGTGGTATTTATGAAATTTATCTGTACTTATAGGACTGTCCACATATGCAAAGGTGTGAAAAACCGCATTATTATAATGAATATGCTGAATAAATGGAGTTTTGCTTGATAAATGTAGGTATGCAGCACGCTTTGACTGCGGTAGCAAATATCGCATAAGGGTGAAGTTGGAAGATGACAACAGGAAGGTCTTGGACAGCTTTGAATTTGAACATGAAGAACCGCAATGGACAGGTAGCCGATGGTCAAAGGCAAGTGTGCAGTACCAGATAAGCCCGATACATATCAAGTATCGAAATAACAGATTTCTCTTTACAGATAGAGCACACATTCCCAAAACAGTCCGAAACAATAAGATACATCAACTTCAGCCATGAAGGCAAAGACTCACAGTTCTGGGCAGGCCATTATGGGAGCAAAATGACTGGAGCTACAGTGAAGCTGATCCTGTAGAACGCAGCTGTTACCATTTACCACAAATGTATATGGTGGAGTCGGGAGTGATTGAAATAGTTGCAAAAAGAAATTTTATTGTGGGAGAAAATAAATGGTCAAGCCAAATCAATTCTTAAAAGAAGAGTTCATCCTACCGTTCAAATCTTGATTCTTGCAGTTATGCAGGAATACAATTGAGAAAGATTGAATCGCTTGGACCTGGAAAGCGATTTGCGATTAACATTTGTGGAATATTATGAGAGCAATGGAATAATTCGTAAACAGATTTCTGCCTTTAACGAGGAAAACTTACATTGGGCTAAATTAAATTTCATGTCCAACTACAATTGCACTTGCATTTTCTCACATTAAGAATGTGTTTACGAATTTTTGCAACGATTTTTCATCATCCATATCTATTTTGATTACCAAAATGTATTTATGAGAATAAAGCTATATTGAAGATATGTTTCTATTAAACATGAATTAAAAAATACTGATGACATTTATCCTGATATAATATATCATTTTATGAACCCACTGATTCTGTCAATTTGTTTGTTGAAGTCTTAGGGATGATATCTCTAGCACTGCTTCAGTAATTGGATTTGGAAAAGTTTCAAAAAACGGAAGTCATTTCAAGTATCTGGATATGCCACTTTGGTTCTTACTAGTTTTGAGGAATGTACAATAATTACATTAATACCGATAAACCTAAAACAGTTACTAATAATCTATACCTACCAACTAATCACGCCTATGTTCCGAGTATCTATAAATTAGAAAAACTGATGTTAAGACATTTTTATAATTGCTGGAAAATGTCATAACGGTCATATTTATTTGTAATCAGCAGTGGAAACAGGTGGTGCCTGATTATAAATAATCGGCTCGGTAAATCTTTGACAAGTTAGCAATCACCGCGAACTTTCGGGAAAAACAACTTGTGATAAGTGAAGGTAACTTTGAATTGTTTTGTGCAATCAACTAGAGACCTTTGATTGGTGGTTAATTGGCACATTTGTGTTTTGAATATAATCTTAAAATAAAGATTAGGAAGGCCCTGTTATAAGATCGACTGGTGACTGAAATCTATTTGTTCAAAACTTGCGGAGTAACCAACAGATTTAATCTTATTGTGGCAGGCATTACAAAATGGCGTCCAACTTCGTGCTGTTTGGTGTTTGTGCCATTATGGCCATGGGTATGTTTCCAATATTCTTAAAATTATCAGTGACCATTTTTGCAAGACGTTTCTTTCACACTTATTTTCTATTCCCGCAGTTGTGATCATGCAGAACATCTCCAGTACACCCATCGGTATGCAAAAATTACATTCTTTTTTCAATAATAATGATGCCCATTAAACAATTACCTACATTGGTAAATCATGCCTGTACTATAGGCTACTCAGAAATATATATACATGTATATAGTTCAAGATTCCCTTTATTGTATTTTGTTCTGTTCCGAATTCTTTTTACATGTCAACTGTTCAAAAAATATTTTAGAAAATCAATTTTTTAATTATATTAATTTTCTAAAATTGGATTACGATTCAAAGATGTCGCAATTGCAGGCGCTTTCTAGTTTTTTTAAAAAAAAATTTACTCAGCATCGCTAATTGTTTTATTTCACACAATTCTATTTCAACTATACGTAAAAAGGCCAGTGTACGATTGTGGGTCAGTTTCTGCCAGACGACACCAACTGCTCCGTTTTCTACGAGTGTACCGAAAACCTAAGCCCAAGGCCCGAGCCGTGCCCTCCGACCCTTTGTTGGAATCAGGGCGAAGGATTCTGTGACTTCATCTGCGATCCTCCTTGCAACTAGTGCACATGAATCATTGCAGAAAACCAGCGTTGAGTAATGACCAGGACATGCATTATCCGTACTACAATTATATACGATTATGTCAGATTTGTTAATAAATGGGTTTGAATTACCAGTAAACTGACTCGTTTTTTGATTATACATGCATACAAAATCGCCCGTTCAATTCCAAATTAGCAACTGTGTTTGGAGGTGTCAGACACGATTGCCAACTTAGTGGGCCAATCAAACACGTTGCTTTCACGAACAAGTCTACAACACTTAATTGCCTCTCTAAAATTTTTCCCAAATTATAAAAACAATTGTGTGAATATAAATGCATTTCATGTGGGTGGACAAAGCCAGAGAAAATATAAGTAAAATAATTTAAACAATTAATTAAAAAATATAATGCAATTGAAAATATAATCAGAATATATAATTAAAATACAGAATACAAAATAGAACTGTTACAGAGGGGATTTTTATCTTAAAAGATGATTAAATCTTTCCTGTACGGAAATAAACATCGATGCTCTTAATACACTTAATCATAACAACGAAAATCGGTCATAAATGACGTTACAAAGTTTTGAATTAATCCATTATTCGCATCATGCTTATTTAGTTTCTACAGGCAGTATATGACACCAATATTGTATTTTCGTCACACGCCAAATAAAGCCATGTAGAAAATCAAGAACAGGTTAAAGATATTTTGAAAGCAAAGTTGTCACTGATGCAAATTTTTGAACAGGCAGATTCTTTTTCCATTAAGTTTTTTTATGGTCACAATGTGACACTTTCAGTAAGCTCGCTTAATACTAGAACCCTGGAATGAGATATGGCTTTTCCTACGAGATATAGATTGTGGACACGAGCTCCTGACGTCACAAAACATCAGATCACTCTTTGAGATACCTGTATATCAAGGGCATAGATCAAAATATCGGTAAATCGAATCTCATGTGACGTTTGTCCAGAAAAATCCAACAGCATCCATGGAACGTATTTTAAGTTCTTTTTTCTCTTCTACGTGGTACATTAGGATTTGGTAAACATGACAGATTGGGACAGACGTGACAGCAATTTTTAAAGCAACAACAACAACAACTAGAACAAAATGTTTATATTCAGTGCCTAAGGAATTGCACGTATATGCATCTTTGACCAATAAAAGTCATCGGCTTGGAGTGATGCTCAAAAGATTAATTTTTATTCAAGAAATGCATTGCGTCAGTATGAAGTTTGACAAATGGTTGCTATTATTTTTACTATGATTAAAACATACATTTTCCAATTGTTTGGTAATCAAAACATAACATACAGTTTTAGTTTAACATTACTAAGATGACTTTTTTATTGGAAAAAAATCAATAAATTGACGTTTTAAAATTATTTTGCTAGAAAGTAAACGCTAAATAGTGTATATGGAAAATTTCAAGTCCTTTCCATCAGCGGTTTTCGCTTCTTGCAAAGTTACAATAAAGGGTTAATATAAATCATGGGTGCAAGGCCACCATTATCACGAAGTTCAACTATACACATCAGTTAACGGCATCAACGTCTACGTAAATACTTCAAAAATCGAGAAAATGGCAATAATCTGATAACAAACTTATAAGTAAAATTTGAGGCGTGCATTTTGAAGACAATATCAAGCCTCTCAGATCATAATCTTATCAAACTGCATGTGGAGTAGTCGTGAATATTAATCATAGTTGAGGAGCTGGCGATAAAAGATCACTTACCGGTAATCGCAATTAACAGTTTTGCTGCATGCAATAAACGGTTAATGGTAAATAGAACCGTTCAAATTATGTAACGAAATATGTCAAGCTCAGAAAGTCTGATTATAAAAGCTATTGTCAATTTGAGCAATTTCGTAAAAAAAAGCCATCGTCCCCAACGCAAAATATACGCTCCTGGATACAGCAGTTTAGTTGTTTACGCCGAAATTACGTTTTTTATATTTTTATTGACTTCAGCAAATCTTTAAAAGATAACGGTGTTATCAATGTCGAATTTCATCTTATCTGAGAATCGAACTCCTTGAAACACTTAATAAGCCAACCTTTATCCGAAAATAAAGCCAGCAATATGTAATAGCAAGAAAAAGTACATCCTAAGCACTCAAAATCAAGTACATGTACCAAATTTGAAAGGTGCCACGGCATAACGTCATAAGTGCCCGGCTGCCAAAATATACTTGTTACAAGTTAATACATTGCATGAACCATTCTTCACCTGTTATTGTGTTAACTACCGTAACTGGTAAGGAAGCAATTGAGACACCCTTCACTCGCAAATATACTCAACTCGTACACTTTATCGACTGCGTAGACGTTTTAATCTAAGCATTTTTCGGAGCTTTCAATAGCACAGTATTTGCAAACATACAGCCTTCAAAGACATCATGCTTTGAAAATCAAACATCGGTTATCAATTACTTAAAAAATTTTAAAAGGTTCATTAAAAATAAATAAAAACGCCACGCGATTTAGTTGGAATGAACCCATTGTTTCTCCTCACCAACTGAAAGGGTCGCGTGACATAAATAAATATGTCAAAAATTGGATTTGTGAATTACAACACTTCCACAATCTCTTTAAAATCCGGAATGTTGCGCATTGTTCTGGAAAACTGATTACTTTTATCAGAAAACAGGAAACGAGATTTATATATAAAAACATTAGAACTTAATTTCTACTAATAACGTTTGTAATTGACGCAAAGAACATATCGTAAAAACATTTTAAAATGGCCTCGCTGAAGTTTTTCTGCATGCTTTCTGCGATACTTATGGTCACAAGTAAGTTTTATAAATTGGTTTTATACGAAATTAGGAAAAAAACATACCGGTTAATGCGATGCAGCTTCCATCATAATTTTAACTTATTTTCGGAAAATAAGAAATTAATTTTTTTAAAGTACATTTTTCCACCTAACCGAAAAGAATAAATTTTCATTTTTCTTAAATCGAGGTATAGGCTACGATCAGATTAATTTTAGAAATATCGAATTTTTTTAACAACATGCTATCAAAAATGTAATTTTTTAAATTAGTATTGTACCAGTCTACCAGTTCATATAAATGTTCTCGGCCTATAAAGACACCTCGCTTTCTACTCTCTTTTCCTGAATAGATTGCACATTGACATTTATTCAGAAAGAGTATGACGTTTTGTATATACTGTATTTTATGCAATATGCTAAGTGTTTGGCATTTTTTAACAGCCTTCCTTCCGACATCAATAGGTGCACCAGAAGGTAAGTTTCCATACAAATTATAACCAATTAATAATTTAAAAGTTTATGTCTGGCTAACATAAAGAAGAAAAAAATATAAAAGACAATGCCTGATTAAAATTTAATCGCTTCATGGCTTTCTGCGTAATGGTAAATTATTCGTTTGTGAAAATTAGCATTTTACAATTTGGGTAGTTGTAAGATAGTTCAATACTTTTTATAACTGCTAAGTTTACTTTCCACAATCAAAGGAGATAGTCATGCTGGGAAGCAACGTTTAGTGAGTTGCTCCTACCGGTAACTGTTTATTTCAACTATCTTAAATTTGTTATTAATAAACGGGCCGTTTTGAAATTATAAACCAAAAACTGGATCCCTAGTAGACGACCAATTCTACGTTGGAGAAAACAAATTTAGCTATTATAATAAGTATTTGCAGACAAAATGAACGAGTAATATTTTTTTGCGTGGTAGGCATGCTTTCGTCCCAACCTTTTTTAGAATAAAGTCAGATTTACTTCGCTCTTACCATTGCTGAACTTATTAAAAAACCAAAACTAACGCCTTAAAACGTGTTACAAGGGACTTGCATCTATGTCGGACAATTGATGGCAGACACCGTGGACTGCCATGCCTTCTGGGAGTGCGACTCAATGTTGGTCCCTATTCAAGAACAGTGCGGCACGGATATGTGTTGGAACGACAATAGTAAACACTGCGATTTTCTATCGACATGCACTTGCTAAGAAGTGAAACATCCGAACACACTACAATTGACCAGAAGTTAAAAGGGCTAAACTAAGCTTTGCCTTTATTTCATAACCTACTCATTCCTAATGTTAAAATCAAACCTGAATGTATTTTTTCAATTAAAAACGTTTAAGAATTGTTCGTAACATTCGTGTTTACAAGACCTTTGAGCATTAAAAGCAGACCTCACGATCATTATTACTGCATGACTTTACTAACTGTTACTCTTTACTTACTAACCAGCCATACACAATTATGTTAAATTCACATCATTACTGGCAAACATTCTGTTTAGCGGACCCTACACGATCATTAGTCATGGCATTACCTTCTGCTAATGACATGACTAATGATCGTGTAAGGTAGAATGTTTGCGAGTGATTATGAAAATTGAGCATGATCGAGGACTGCTGATGACGCTAATGATCGTGTAGGGTCCGCTTTTCAGTTTACCTTAGTAATGTTATTCTAAGAATGTAATGGCATCAATAATGATAAGGTCTACTAAAGAGGACTTACAGGGACCTTTTGAAGCCAGCTTGAAATTCCAAATTCTCAATCGAAAAATTATCATATCAAGATTCCAATGCACTTTTCTGTTGTGAGCCGACCAGAATGCAAAGTTCTAATAGTACTAATCCCAGAAATATAATTATATAAAAACTTACCTCATAACACTGATGTGCCCTAGTGCTTCAATGCGTATTAAAAATGTGGTATCTGCAATTTATGCATGCATGGTAAAATCGGAAAAGGGCGTAAGCACGCAGTTCGTCTTAGTCGATAAACCATCCGCTCCGCCGAGAGCACAATTGTTTGTTGTAATGTTAATTTGAAGCGACAAATCTAAACAAACGTTAAGTGTATTAAAGCCGTTTGAATTTTGCACAAACCCGTGATTGTTTCATCACAAGATGAAATGGAACAGTCGCCCAAAACAAACAAACTCCTAGCGTCACCTGGCTGCCTGAAATTCAACTTGAAAGCGTCTATATTTAATCGCGAAAGGGTAGTAAAAATTTAAAATAAAAAAATTATCATTACAAAATTTATTTCTTCCCGCGTAGAATTGGTCGTCCACAAATGACTCAATTATTTTGTAACTTGATAACCTTGAAAAACACATTCCGCAAATTCCGATGCCCATCTTCGGAGATTTCATTGAGAGGAAAGACCCATTTTCGGAGGTCGCACAACGGTTTTATTCAAGTTCATTAATTCTTTTGAAAAATAAACAGGGCATTTTCAAATTAGCAAAAAAAAAAAATAACTCAGACCCATTCTACACGGAAAATAAATTTAGCAATTACAACAAATATTTCAAGCAAAAATTCACTTCCATACTTCGGCAGTGTATATTTTTTTGCATGATGGGCATCTTTTTGGATCGGGCGTAATTAATTTTTCCTGAAATTTTCATTTCCGTACTTCGGCAGTGTATAATTTATTTTAAGATATGCAACAGTTCAATAGACACATTGACATGAGCTCGAACAAGCTCGATTACAAACATAATACTCTCACGCGGTATTATATTAAAAAAATCATCTTTTAAAAAAACGGCAAATAGGCTCGCCGGACATCACTTGGGAAATATATTTACACTTGAAAGAGTAAAAAAGACGACAGAACTAACAGTTAGGGTGACCTCTGACCATTCGCTGGACACCTTGGTGGGCGTACACGAAGAAGGCCAGGGACGCAGAAGGGCTACGTCGTCCTTGTGGGTATCTCTGGCAGTGGGTAGCCCCTGTGTCCATTGGTGGTGCCCGCAGCGTTTCCGTTGGGTCCATTGGTCAGTTCGGTTTCCATGTTCGCGTACGCTGCTATAGGATGCCCAATATCCCTGGGGGAAGAGTGCACGTTCAGGGTCTCCCCAGATGGCGCTGTTGGTTTCGGTCTCCGACTAAAAAAATGTTACAGAAAATTGCGGAAGAGATTATCAAAGAAATTATATCATCAATTCTGGCTCCGGAGTACAAAACAGTGATACGTACAGTTTCATGTAGACGAGTGCAATTATTATGGTCAGCAAGAGGACCCCTCCAGCACCGACTCCTATCGCCACACCTATCGTCTTGGACATAACGATGTCGCCTTCAGTTTCCTCTCCAGCTATTTAAAGGCAATCCTCAAATAAGAATATTGGATTTGAAATCCAAATGAGCTACTGCACATATATTTTGTTGAGGCAAACTCACCTGAGGCCACTGGCTTAGTCAGGGAATTTTCTCCCAAAACGTCTGTGTTTGTTGTATCAACTAAAATATAGAAAATAAAGTGTCTATATATGGTGAAATGATTGAAATGCCTGGGATTAAAATGTCATGGGAATGGCAGATATTCTGGTGACTTTCCAGGTTGTCCCAGGAGTGACATGACCATAGCGGGACTTGAAAGGTACTACATTCTCTTTCAGTGTGCACACGCCGCTAGATAACTAGCTACAGAACGCATACTCTAGCTCCAGTGTTTCTGTATTCTTACAAGTATTTAAAAGAAAAATATTTGAGTAGTTTTTTGCATGGTGGGCATCCTTTTGAGTCATAATTAAGATCATGCATTTTGTTTCAATACAAAAATGACCAGATCCTTCGCACCTGTGGCTAATCAATACTTGATTAACAAAGATTAAGATAGCTTCTTACGTTCACATTTGCCATCTGTTCCGCTCCATGCCCCATCGTCCTTGCAAGCTCGGATGGCCGGTCCCACGAGCTTGTAGCCAAAGAAGCAATGGTACTCCATGACGCTCATGTAGGTCGTCGACTGATTAAGTAGATAGATTTCACCGTTTTTCGGGGAGATGGGCCGAGCGCAATCCACCCCTGCAACACCCAAACAGCTGATTCAGAATACGAATCGCAGCCACGTGCAATTGCTAAAAATGCTACTCCATTTCACTTACATTCGCAGGTGGGTGCAGCTCCGCTCCAGCGCCCAGTGCGGAGGCAGACCCTGGTGTTGTTGCCCGCGATCTTTTGGCCCGGGCTGCAGTGGTAGATCGCCGTGAAATCGACGGTGTAGTTGCTCACAACCACGGTCTCCACGCTGGGGGGCTTGTCCGGGGCCCCGCAGTTTATCTCTGAAATTAAAATATATATATATATATATATTGATTAACACACATTTGATCATAATGCATGTATGCAGCTACCGAATCAGTTTCAAATGGACAGGTAAGTGTGCGCGGCTTTCTAATTATTTCCAAGTTTAAATACATGGGTAAAAATAGAATTCTCAAATTAATTCATTGTGTAAGCTAAACAGGGAGCGATTCTTTTATTTTTTTAAATAATTCTAAACTCAAACATGTTCCATTCTGAATTAATAATGACAAAAAATAGCAGCAGTAAACTGCTCATAATCCATGCAAATGTGAAATTAAATAATATCGTTATTTCATTTTATATTCCATTAACCACTGTATTGCCAACTTCTAAATATTAACTAAAGCATTGTTCTTTGGAGAAAAGTAAATTTTGCACATCTTAAGAATATATTCATTGCTAAAACAAGACAGTCTATGAACGTTTTTGTCGTCCTCTAGGGTCAGAGTAATTTTTATAATTTAAAAATGTATAAAAACAATGCAAATCACAAGGAAATTAGGTAAAAACCTTTTCAAGTTTGTTTAATTTTTTTATAAATAAACGGGTCGTTTTAAATCATAAAAAAATAATTCAGACCCTAGCGGACGATTAATTCTACAGGTAAACAAATACATTTAGCAATTATAATAAGTATCTGAAGCAAAAATGTGTAAATAACGTTTTTTTTGCATGGAAAAAAACGGACCAGCTGACATTGACATACTACATACCTTGGCATTTCGGCGGGTTGCCCTCCCAGGTGCCGTTGTCCAGGCAAGCCCTACGCGAGTTTCCGATCAACTCGTAATGGTCATTGCACACGTATTCGGCAGTGCTGGCGAAGTAGGTGGTATTGGACAGCAAATTCACTTCCCCATTGGTTATCGGCTCCGGGTATAGGCAATCCACGTCTGAAACCCAAATTTACTTACAAATTGATACGAAAGGCATTTTTAATGCTGCACTGGCCAATTCATTACGTGTACTTACACAGGCAGACTGGTGGCGCCCCACTCCAGATGCCATTTCGCTCGCACGTGAGGACGGTTCCTCCGTGGAACTTGTAGCCCTTCTCGCACCGGAACTGGACCGTGGATCCGACTTTGAAGGTGTCACCGTCCCCGGAGCGGTCATTACCGCTGACCGAGAGCACAGAGTTGGGTGGTCGGTCCGGCTCCGTGCAACGAATTTCTACAAAAACAAAAGCGTCAGTCATTTCTGAAGAAACAATAAACTTATGCGTCAGTTTCTGTAACATATTTTTGTCCATTTCGATAAACTGAAATGCACAATGCCGTAAATGCGAGAACTGTCCCTTAATGGCAGGCAAACACTGCTGACTTTCTGCTGTGCAAGAAAGCCTTTCCTACCTTCGCAAAATGGAGTGCTGCTTGACCAGCGTCCGGAAGTCTCACAGACCCTCGTGCCGTTTCCGTTCAGCCTGTAGCCTGGGGCGCACGAGTAACTTACGATGCTGTTGAGGTGGGTAGTGAAGTTCATGTAATCCACTTGACCATGAAGGACAGGCTGCACATGACCGCACTCAACAACTGGACATCAGACAAATAAGTCAGTTATTATTTTTTATTGTTATTACCATTTGAGTTAGTTAATTGTTTAGTTACACGTAGCTGATTCCTTCTTCATTCTCTCGGTTTGCTCGTTTTTAAAAAGCAGTTAAAACATGTATTGAAAGTTTGTGTCTATCGTTAGCAATAAGGCTTCTTACTGTATTTTTAATATCAATTACTTATTTTTCTTGTAAAAGTGCTTTATAGAACGCCAGATCATTTTTTTAAAACTGCACCGATTTAATACAAAGTTATCAGGATGCATCGGTAATTGCTAAGACTACAAAATCAATGGAAATATACACGTAATTGAATCTTTGCAATTAAATTAAAGGTCGATTTGATTCGGTGTAAAAAATCTTGATTTTGATGTAGATGGGAAAGAATAATAAGCCAATTTCGAAAAGCTAGTATCGTCAAAGGCTATTATGAAAAATGAGAGGATTTTTAGAAACAATTGTCTATTTTTGGAACCAAAAGACTTCGGAATTGGAAAACGTCAATGTTATTTTGGAAAACATGGGGGATTCATCAGGTAAATCAAGGGCATTTTGGGAAAAAAAATTCAAGGAGGTTTTCGGAATTGTGTGGTAGGTTCTGATACAAAGTTTGAAGTAACTATTAATTGAACTTACATCGGCATCTTGGTGCATCCCCTGACCATCTTCCATCCATTTCGCAAGTCCGATTGCTTTCTCCCTCCATGACGTGTCCGGGATCGCAGAAATACTCAACGGTTGATCTCACATTAAATCCGTCGGCTACAACGTAGGAACCCTGCCTTACGTCGGGCTCCCCGCAGCTAATAACTACAATCCATAATCCACATTATTCATTGTTGCTCTACGAGCGAATTTCAATGCTTTCATCGCTGGACTGTCAATGCATCGCTTACTCTGGCAAGCTGGATCTGTTTCACTCCACGTCCCATTGTCGGTGCAAGTCCTCTTCTCAGGTCCTTTCAACTCGAAATCTTCACTGCACAAATACAGCACCTCAGAATTGTAGTAGGTGGAATTATAGGGCAAGACGTAAATGCCATTGGTAATAGGATGGGGCTCTCCGCAATCAGTGACTGATATTAGAAAACAAACAAAAATTACGAATATTAAAATTAATTCTGATGAAACTAATTTAAAGGGATTTGCGAATATTATGAGCCATTAGTAAATAATGGCAAGGGTCCCTGGACACATACAGGGACCATTCCCAAATCCCACATTCCCTCATTCTTGTTGTTGCTTTTAACGATATTATCCATTGAAAATCACGTGTTTTCAGTGATAATTTCATTTGTATTGTACAAAAAAGTAATCATTTTTGGAAACCATCCATAAATAATTTAGTAATTATTGTTAGTAGTTACTGTCACAAACATAAATTTGCATTTCATCGGGAAAAAAATGGTCCTTTCGAAAATTATTCCTACACGAACTTACAGACGCATTTGGGTGCTGCCCCAGTCCACTTTCCACCATAGTGGCAGACCCGTTCTGTCTGTCCCACAAGGTAGTGTCCGCGTTTGCACGTGTAAATGGCCACGCTGTCCACCAACAGGCCTTTAGTCAAGTTTAAGGTGGCATTAACAGGAGTTTCTGGCTGCGGACAAAACTTGTCTAACGGAGCAAATATTAAAAGCGTTAGTAGAGCTTTAAATATCATCTGGTATCTTGAAATAAATGTAAAGGCTTACATAGACAAGACGGGGCAGTTCCGTTCCACTGTCCGTTGGCCTCGCACACTCGAAGGCCATCCCCGTTGAGCGTGTAATTGACATTGCACTCGTAGCGTACCGTTGCATTGTACGTGGTGCGGTTGTTATTTGGTAGCACCACACGCCCATTAGTGATGTTCGGAAGTGACCCACAGTCCACATCTGTTCAAAATAATGTTGGTGTTACTCCTTTTATTTGACGTTTTCTCGAAAACCTTATCACTTTTAGTTCAAAAAATTGCAAATTGAAGCCGTGAATATAGAACTAAAAGAGCGCTGACGTATACTGACAAATTGAAGCACATTTTATGCAAGTACATCGAGCTTGCTCTGAAAGTTCCTCAGGTAGTTTCCTTGTTTTTGTTCTCGATTTCTTAAAATACTGCCAAGTTGATTCATTATTACGTTATCAAAATAGCCTTACGATTTTTGACAATTTTAAAGCTTACTTAGAAGACTTATTTTGAAAACCTGGTACGTAATCATGTAACTTTTTAATAATTGCTGAACGCTTGAATTTTTTGGGAAAAAAATAAAATTTAAAAATGCGAAAGCGTTGCATGATTTTAAGAAAATGTCATCACTTTTTTAATCGCTAGAGTTCTGGCAATTTCTGGTTAAAAATTCTGGGAATACATTTAATTTCAGTTCATAAAACATTTACGTTATTTTACAAGATTTTATATTATTTACGCTATAAAAAATCTAAACAAAAACAAAAAAATTTGATTTCAAGAAACATCAGTATTGAGGCGTTTAAGTAAATTTATGGGATTTAAGGTCACGATGCTCACATTTGCACACAGGTGCAACTCCACTCCAAGAACCGTCATTCTGACAAACCCTGGTTGCATTCCCAACGACGAAACTATCCAGAGGACATTTGTAAGTCAACGAACGACCAATGGTGTGTCGCGTATCTCCCTCAATCGTCGTGTTCACGTTCTTATCTGGACTACCACATGATGGTGGATCTGCAAAGCAGGCGATTAAAACGTTGTAAATTAAGGTTACACAATGATTACATTTTACATTTCCTCTGGAGAGATTTATTCAAGGTTTCAAGGAATTTGGAAAAACAAATAGTGAGATAAAGAACTATTGAGAGTATTTTTTTAAAAAAATACTTAACCAGATTTGGTGGAATATTGAGAAATGGGAGCATATTTTGAGAATATTAGAGTAAATGAAACTTCGAAGGAACTAGGAAACTACGAAGTATGCAGAACAATTGCCTTAGCAAACAGTCCAAATTACCGTATTGGCAGACCCAGGGTAAGTAGTTAAGATTACAACCCACGTCATTCCACAGCCACCCTCGACCTCCGTCCAGCACGACGCAGTTTTGTTCGCCGTTGTAGTTGTTCGGTTGGTCTGGACCCCACATGGGCTTGGCCACCGCCCCTCCTGAAGCCAAAACATTAATTAAATACTTCACACGACTACAGCATTTTCCCTATGACCCCATGGGAAAGAATTGAGAATGTTACCTCCGACCCAGTGCCAGGTACGTGCAGTTATGCCAGGTTCCTTGTTTGCTCCGATCCACACCAATTGGGTTGTCATTGTAGGGCGAATCAGTTCCAATTCACCGACTAGAAAATTCTAAATACAAAGAAACGTTTAGTTGGGTTAGGCCAGTTTAAACATCTCAGGCAATGCAAGTGATCCTGGGTGATTCAAACCTTGGTAACGTTACTAATGTCGTGCACGAGTTCTCCTCCGATACTTTGGCAATTATTCCTGGCTCCTTGGAAGTCGCTTCCTTGCTTCAGCTGAAAATCGTAGCACACGGAGTTGAACGATCGCAACATGTCCCCTGATTTTGGAGTGGCGCAGCGATCGGGAGCGATTTCTGTTCGGTAAACGTGTTTTTATTCAAGAAAATGTGTCTATTAGATAAAGCCACATATGGCTGCATACTTAACCATTATGGCCATACATGAAAAATGTTCGATTATTTTCTAAAACGAATATCATTATTGCTCACATATATGTCCATAAATGGCCCGTAATTACTTTTACCGCATGGGTTTAGCTTATTATTATTATTATTAAAAACTTGGTAAAAATTCATCATTTTGTATTATTTTTTTTGAGTTTTAGAACAACAAATGGCGTATTTTTTCTGTCTCTGATACAAATCCGTGGTTCTTCACTTACCATCTATGGTAAATATCTGCACTTCGCACAGGCTGAGGGCCCCTTCGACGCCCACCATTTGGAGAAAAACATAGCGTCCGATGGACGACCGGGCGCACGTAAAGTCCTGCTTCACTCCGGCCTCTGTTCAAATAGAACATGCCAATCAAAAATGAGTACAAAAACAAACGTGAAGGTGCTTCAAAATTCCTGTGGAAATAATACAAATACTATTTCCCGTCTTAAGTCCGTTTTTTTCCTCCTTAAATTATTGCATTATCATTAACATTGGTTCTTGAATTTTACCTAGATTTCCAGGCTGCCACGCACATAGCCGATTTCTGGATACCGAGGTACTATTCCCGACTCGTATTTCCAGATCTTGAATTCGGTGTTGCCCTGTTCAAATAAAAACACATTTTAGTAAAAGTACAATTGTTCTCTAATTAAGTAAAACTGCAGTTGTTCTCTAGCTGCTGCGCTCTGATTTAGTAAAACTACGATTGCTCTCTAATTTTAGTAAAACTACGATTGTTCCCTAAATTTAATAAAACTACGATTACTTTCTAATTTTGGTAAAATCGCAGTTAAGCTCCTATCTTATGACTAAACTATTTTCTTAAGTAATTGGCCGTAATAGAACAATAGATTTCAGCGACATGGGCTATCACTTCTTGTTTTTCTGAGACAAGGTAGCTGTCAAATTAAGGATGCATGCCATCTGGGCTAATAAGTCATCACATATGTATGCACGGATGCACCTCCATCAGAGCCATCTTTACTTTCTTCAAAACTTGAAAATGCAGCAGTTATACTGCGTTTATGGCATGGATTTGACCTGTTCTGCCAATCCATCATCGATCTTTTGAGCAAAGTGCACAACCATGATCTTACCGCCAGATGGCGTGACGATCCGAATGGCGTGGACGTGGTATGAGCGCAGTAGATCCACCCGCCACCAAGGAGAGATCTCCTTCCGGGTCTCTGTGCAGTACTTCCCGTCGTGTAGGGTGTTCAGGTTTCCATCGTTGGCGTGAGATGCGTCCCCACCCCGGGTCGTCGTCGACTGATTGGCCGGCTTCCTATAGGCCACATTAACGGCTACAAAACAATTTGTCATTAATGGCACACGTTCATTAACCTGGATTTCAAACAAATTTCGTTTTAATTGTCCTTAAATATAATGGTAAAAAAATTGCACGCTAGAAAACAATGGTCATATCACTCACCGCAGAGAGGCATGTCCCCCTTCCACTGCCCATCGTCCAAACAGCTTATTTTATCCGGTCTGTTGAAAACAGAGATATACTAGGGTTAAGGTTAAGTGACCCACGAGGGAAATGCTTTTAATTGCTCATTGAAATCGTGATTGGAGGTTGTGCTTCGTCGTTTCGTGGCATCTTATCCGTTTCCTGCCTATCGTAATTGTTAATGCCAACTATAATATTTACATTTCACAAGAGTTCTGGCGCTTTCATGAAGCAGGAGAAAAACCTAATTGTGCATTGGCTGCACCGAGCACATCAAAGCCACGCAATCAGCGCCATCTATGAATAATTCCTTAGATCGTTTGTATAAAATAACATTATCCCATTACTTCGTTCAAAATTGCCAACGTTGTAGATTTTTGATGAAATATGTCACCCGAAATTGCACTGAGCACTCAATTTTGTATAGATAACATATGCATCCCATTATTTCATTCAAAATTTGTGAAGATTTTTAAAGAAATAAGTCACCTGAAATTGCACTAAACGCTCAATTGTATACCATTCCTATTCGTGCTTAACTACAGAAGTAGAACAAAATGTCTTTTAGAAAGTAAATTTTATTACTATATTTTTCTTCTTCTTCTATTATTCGGAAGGAAGCCACAAGGTCAATTTAATTCATTCATACCTCTTTTGGATTTGAAAATAACGTGATGAAATTAAACATTTCACCTCATTTCCATAAAAATTGCATAAGAGAAACCACCATTTGTGATAACACATTTTCCGAAGAACGCCCTCTTACGTTGAATGAAGCAATGCCTGAAGATACGATTTCGCAAACATTTCGAAAAAGTTCTTTCAATTTAAGTATCAAAAAGTTTTTTTCGCCTTGAGGGCGTCCGGTCTAGATCTGTTGTTTCAAACAAAGAATAGTTCCATTAAAGGTGGGAAAATTATTATTTCAGGGCTTTAAAAAGTTTCACTCCTGTTAACTTAAATTACGTTTAATCACTTGGATATTAAAATTAACTTGGAAATTTTCAAACTCTTGATTTTCGAAAATTAATTTTGCGAAAATATTTCTCAGATAAATGCTCAAGTGATGCAAATTTGACGTCAGAAACCCCTGGTGTTACAACGCGTTGCTTTATAACCATGCACTTTAAATTCAATTCTGAGTTTATTTTCATTTAACTCAGCGGTGTAGGAAGAAAAACAGTTCATTGTTTGCATTGCTGTTTTTGCTCGCATTCCGAGCATTTTTTTTTCACAGGAGCTCGATTGTATTTGCTGACGTCTCATCCATTTTAATGCCCGAGTTGCAACGTCTCATCGCATAATTTACGCCGAATTCAGGCCTAAGCAGTTCGACCCAAAGAGTTTTCTGGGCCAGGTGATACAACGCGCTCAAAGACTGATTTTGGAGGCAGAAAAAAACACGTTTTGATGAACGCAATGAACGTAAATGTGCAACAAAAAGCCTCCTGTGTAACGCACCGTTACGGACTTATGGAAAATAAATTATCATATTTCGATATCTAAACTGGCGCGTATTTATTCATCTCTCCACGCTCGATAGCCCCCTTTTTGCCCAATTTGCGAAGAATACAAAGCGAAACGTGTTACTTTGAATGGGGAGAGTAAAAAAACCACTGTGGTTTCAATGAAAATCTCGAAACAAAACGTGATCATGGCAAAAAAGGAGGCCGTTCCCTCACGAGGTGACGGAAAAAGTATACATGGGACCGGGGGCGATTTCGAAAAAAATGCGTGTGGGGGAACTGCTAAAATGGCCGCGATTTTAATCAAGGAACCCGACATAGACACCTTTCCAACAGCAGCAAAAAATCACCCAATTTGCAAAATTCACCAAGAGATAGTTGTTAAATTAATTCGATAAGAGAAGTTGGTGAAATGTCAGGTATAATACTCACATCGCAAAATGATGGCTCGATTTGTTCAACGTTTGTAAAAATTGCTAATCAAGTTGGCAAGAGTCACTAAACTGCTAAAATAAAGTTGGAAAAATTCACAAACTATCACAAGAAACCTCGCAAGTTCGTGCAACGTTTTAGAGAATCAGGCCAAGAACTTTTCACAAGAGCTAAACAAATCAGGAATCAAAATTTGCAAACAAATTCCAAAGAAACTTCACGATGCTAGGGTAACTTCTTCGAGTATAAGGCCAATGTCTCCTAACATTTTCATAACAGCTAAAATCAAAAATCATAATTTGCAATAAAATACAGCATTGTATTTTGAATCTTTTATCATTTTACGAACTAAGTTTGCAAAATGAAAGATAATTTTTAAAAACTTCAAATTTCATACACCAAAGACCAATTTCGCAGTATAATAATGATAATAATAATAGTAGTAATAACAATTGGAAAGAAAATGTTGAAATCGGCATTAAAAGACGATATAATGCTTGCAAATGTCGAATATTATAACCACGTCAGATGTGTCAATAATTCATTTTAAAACAATGTTAGTTATTAGCTTTAGAGCTGTAAACGCCATGGCAAAATGAAAATTATTTATCGTCTCATGCAAAATAGGTTATTACCAGGGCGTGTATGGAGGCGGTACATAAAGCAGGCTATGATGGAGGAAAGCACTTCCATTGTCATTGGATATTTTTTCACCACCATCGCATTTCGCAATTTTCGAATACTAGGAAGTATTTAATACGCACTTAATGAGCCTCGTAATGTCGAACGACCAGGCCTAAGTGGTCGAAAGCGAGACATTTCGGAAAAAACATTTGCTAAATTTCAATAATGACCACGTCCATACTTGCCTCATGCAGCATCGTCCCTGAGATTAAAATCGAATTACAAATTAATGACGCCCTATTCATGGCATATATAAATTGAATTAATTCGGTTCTTAAACTGACCCTAAGTGTATGCTTGGCGTGCTTACGAATATTTTCAATCCCTCTAATTGCGTCTAATGGCCGAGATTCATTAAATGAAGATAGCAAAAGACAATTATATTATTTAATTATAAATTATATCTTCGCGACTGCGGTCAATATTTTGAGACCACCTTATAATACAATAGTAAGATGAAAGACAAACCCACGCGCACTAATTATGCTAGAAGCATGATGTTCAAATGCACCCATCAATAGGAATTCAATCAAGAATTGATCTTTTTCATTATTAATAATACTTTGTGTAAAATAACGTTAGACATACCCTGTAAACGTAGGCCTACATGTGGAAGCCGAGCATTAACGTTCTTGTATTGTTTAGCGAATTTGTTAAACACAATTTTTTAAAAACGGTCATATACTCATAAAACAATGGTAGGACTTAATACGAGGCCTGTTATAACAAAGAAATATTTTCATATTGGCAAAATGTATTTCGACCGAAACTTTGTTCAATACTATAAATAAAAGGAAATATGATTTTGAAAACTATTTTGAAATAATTCATGATATATAATGTATACATGTATAAACTTAAATTAATTTCCATAGTGAAACAAATTAGAAATAAACTTTGAAATTGACTGAAAATCCTGTTTATTTGATAACCAATTCAGTAAATTTGGTACTTGCTCAATACAACGTTACATTTCGTGTTAAAACGAAGTGCATGTACATGCAGATCAATTTATATTTTTAAAGTTTCAAAATAAAAATGTTGAAAAGTGTATGTTTTGTTATGATCGACTTCAAGTGATACTTTCAAATACTAGCTTATCTTCAATTTTTTTAAACTGAGGGTACTTTTTTCCAAGTTTTTGCCTTTCAGGTAGGTTTCATGAGTCATGACCATTTACGCTCACCTTCACCTGTTAGGGGCAATTCGCTAACGGTCCCCTTAAATGGGTCAAATGTCTGGCAAAACTACCCTAACCTGTGAGGTTTTCCATGCGACTAGCAAGGGGACCTTAATCCCTTACGGAAAATGTGAGGCACATTCGTGGGATATTGTAGGCCTACTGACCAACAAAAAAATACGTTCGTCATTAGGGGAAGCCAAGTTCCTGTTACTTGCACGTTCTGGCTGGCTGCGTCCCAATGGCCACCCCTGGCTCCCTGACCCACTCTGAGAGGTGCACAAAAGGGAAATTTTTTGAGGAAAAAGCGTAATTAACAGGTGAAAAAATGGGCGGGTCATAGAAGATAGCGGCGAATTACTGTTATTCGCAATTTGCATGGACATATCGCTATGATGAAACCTGCATTCATGAAACGGTGCTGGTCTATCATTAAAATTGAATAACTGTACTTTAGCGAGGTGCCTGCCCAAACCGCAGTTTCGGTCGAAATCGCAAGTTTGGGAAAGTTTAGAGGCCAACCCAGTCCTTCGAAGCGGTTTTATTCCACAGCAAGGTTAAGGTGGCCTTGTTAGCAATATGCTGTAGATAATTTATAAAAGTATTTCATTAAAAAGCGCTACCTGTTATACTGCTCGTTTTAGCATTACTGAATCATTACTGAAATAATTTATTGGGAAGTCTGCAACATTTATTTGTAGTAAACAAGAAAAAATAATGCCGTTATATTCCTAGTCAGATGCGATTAAAGGTCAAATCTTTACTTTATTCAAACCTTTTTTTCCATCATTATTTGTTATTTTATTTCTTTGTTTAAATTTATTTCGGGCGTCGTCCATGTATATTAGTTTTAATTTGTGCTTATTACATATGTCCTAGTTGAATTAACGTAATTTTCACATAATGAAAATTCCTAGCTATTAAAATTATCCACCCATTTTTGACAAAGTAGAATAATTCAATTTATTGCTGTAAAAAGTGGCATTGAAATAATCTCTTAGATATCACTACCTTTAAACTTATCCACCCATTTTTGGCAAATTATCTGCGATACACATTCATGGCAAATTCAATGAGTGTATCTCGAGTAATTTTCGTAATACATTATGTACAACTAGTATCACATTCGGACTAACTTATTACTGAGCAAAAAGAATGTCCACCATCACTTCCGCTATCAAACTGCAGCAGCAATCGAACTCACCCAAACAATTCGTAGCCCGGATCGCAGGTATACGCGATGCTTGAGCCCGGGGCAAGGGTGATGTTCCCGGGCGAGATCCTCGCGTTACGAGGCACAGGTGGAGGACCGCAATCTTCCCCTGAAAATAAAAAAAAAATTAACACAAAAGATAGAAAAAGAGGTAAGTGAGAATTACGAAATGTCGCGATACAGCTGACTCATCAAGTATTTTGTCTTTCAGGAAATAAGGCACACATAATCGGCGGGGAGCCCATGTGTGTCCACATGGTGAAAAAATGACCAAAGCTGCAATTACATAAGGCTTTCGTAAAAAATTTCAAGTCTGAGAAAAAAAGTTGGAAACACACGAAATTTATGGTCTTTTACACCAAAAGTATGCAAATTGCAGGGTCGAATCGCCTGATGCAGATCAGCATGCCCAGCATAAAATCACATGTTCCTCTACGGCTTCGGAATTTATTTAAAAGTTGCGTCCCATTAATGATTTGGCGATTACATCCATCTATACTTCATTCACAGCATGTTTCCTGTGACCATTTATGTTTTGGAATAATCACTAGTAGAATTATGATATTAAAAACAAGAGCCAGAATAAAAATATTATTGCATTGCAAAATATTCATAGCTGGCAGGTAAAGTGACGTCATTTCTTTACATCCAAATTGTCAGCAAATTTGAAGAAACTGTGGCATCCACTTTGAATGCATCTTGTAATGCCCGACAAATAAGGATGCCCACTATGCAACATTTTCCACATTTTGCTTAAAATTCTTGTTATAATCGGTACATTAATATTTCATGAGTATAATTGATCGTTCACTAAGGCAGCTATGAGCAATTTTTTATAGCTTGAAAATGTCCCGTTTATTCATAAAAAATAATCTTGAAACTAATTGCTATGCGACCTCCTAAAACTGAGTTTTTCCTGTCTATGAAACCTCCAAAGATGGGCATCAGAGGTTGCATAATGGAGTTTTAAGATTATTGATATTTTTTAGAAATAAGAAGGATATTTTCAAATTATAATAAATAACTCAGACCTTAGTGGACTATCAATTCTACACGGGAAAAACTAAATTTAACAATAAGTGTTTGAAGCTAAAATGTGTGAATAATTTGTTTTACGTGGTGGGAATCCTTTTGGGTCTACATTATGCTTTTAAGTTGTGTTTCAGGAATAGAAATATATAGGAGCAGAATTTGAACTATATTTGTTAAAAAAACGTTTCGTTTGACAAGTTAGGATAGGATCGTTTCCGCAAGCCATTGTCCGGTATGCCCGTTCGACACCCTATCGAGCTCGTGAGAAAGTGCTTTAATTTCCAGAGGGGGTCATTGGAAAACGGTGGTCAAGCCGGAATTTTATTCAGAAGCAGCGACCAGAAGTGGTTACGCACCCACCTCGAGGGGACAATCCTTGAGATAGCACTGATAACTGCCCAAAACTGGGGTATCAGGCAATGTCCAGCAAAACCAGATTCCCCTGGATAAAGCGGCCAGTTATCAAACAGTCAAGCATTTAATAGAACACGAGCTGTTAAATTTAATACAGGTAAAAGCGGGCCTTAATGTTACACGATCGAGTTCGAAGCCTTGCTGTCAAATAAAAACAATGTGGGTCAGTGGAGGCCAGTTTCAGATTGAAAATCACCTTTTGTTTCGAACGAGATTGCACAGAGGGTGGGTCACACTTGACTTGTTCCGGAGGAACTATGGGACGGATGGCACCGCTATTCGCAGCAGCTCTGCAGTGGCTCGGTAAACAACAACAAAAAACAACGCCAAGTGCGGATTTCTGGGTGACACTTTTCGCAAAATTTCGGCTCGAAAATGACCAAATTCGCGGGAATTGAATAGGAAAAAAGTAGGGCGGAGATGAAAAAGAACGAATTTTCCTCGCAACAGTGCAATCAGGGTGCACATTTAAACGTGATTTTTAGCGAATGGTTTTTTTTTTTGTAAAATATATAATAATTATTATGAATAAAATAAATATAAGTGTGGACGTGTCAACTTGTGAATTGTTTCATACGATTGTAGAGCACTGAACTATATGCGTGGAGCTGGTAAAAGTAGAGTATAATCTACACGTAGAGGAAATTTATTCAAAAGCATTGTAGGCTTCCGTGACATCACGCGACATTGATAAAGTGCAACAATGAAACCGCATATTCCTACATTTCCCTCCAGCATGCATCGTCACATAAAATTTGTTACGTTTTCCTGTATCTCACAATTTACGTCTAATTTGGTCAAATTTGCTGTAATTGTGTTCGGAATACCATTCACACATACGCTTGCCTCATTATGCATTACACAAAATACTGTATATTGTGTGTATTTCTCCAAAAAGTGTCCCAAATTCCACGAAAGGAGACGTTTTGGATCTTCTCTCACGAACGTGAGAACACATTTGTAACTTTGACAACCCACACAAATGTGAACAAATCTAATGTCGAAAATGTCCAGATTCTCCCAGGGCATTCGCAATTCCTTCAATTTCTTTGACACCTTGTGGCATGAAATCCCAATCTTCTCATGACTCCTTAAAAGGTTAGCTGTTATCCTTAAATTTCAACCAATTTTCCTGAATCCTTTTCTAAATCATTAAGCCTAGCTAATTCCTCCTGAATTTCTCGTTTTCTTTGATATTTGCTTTCGAATTAAAAAAACTCGTTAATTCTCAATATTTAAAAATTCTTCCAGTAAACTTTCCATTCACCGAAATATTTCGTTTTCTATTTGTCCACGTTTCTGGCATATTACTTCTTTTTCCGTTGTTGACTATAAATTATATCAACGCATTCCCTTTCCCTTTCTCCACAATTTTCCCAGTTTACCAATATTTGCTACGCTCTCAGTTTCTCAAAACTTTCAGCAAAACAAAGCACTTCTTAAAACGTTTACAAGATATCCAGAAATTTCCCAAATTCTTACTTTAGCCTACAGACGTGATTCATTCTCGATATCACCGACATTTCTCAACTTGAAATGTAAACGGGCTTTCCCTTTTCAATTACTGCTATTAATTAGAACAAATTCAATTGTTGTAGATGTTAAAGTAGAAAAACGTGTTTTGGGCACTAAAACAATTTGATAAGTGCGTATAAAACAGCAATATTTTTACTAAAAAAACTGCCTCGGTCGAAGGTTTCACCTTGTCCTAGTATATTTTATTACTGATTATCGGAGGACTTGCCCTGAAAAGTAGAGCAATGTTGCTGCTCGGCCAAAATAATTATTTTTTTTTTAAAAAAAGTTAAAATTACAAGGTGGTACACAAAATATTTAAAGTTCAGTCGTTTCAGCTACCAAATTAACAGACAGTAATTGCTTACTACAGATTTGTTGCATAATTTTTCCGGAAAAAATGATCACACCTGCGTTCGTGCTTAAAAGGTATTCAACTTGTAACAAACTAAAGAGAGAAAAACGTAACCCGTTAACAGCAACAATACATACATTCGAGAAAAGATGTACAAAAGTCGACCTCAAATATTGAGTTATGTGAAAAAAAAGTTACAAAAAAACGTGGTTCGAAATTAAAAGCATATAATTCAAATACACGTGCAATCCGTGTAGCATACCTCTTTTTATGCATATTATTTCGCGTGTTTAAACAGAAACCGCAGCTGTTTGAAATGCTTAAATGGGTCTTGAAAACCACTTAACTTACTGAGAAACTTACTCAGAAAAGAAGATATTTATCGAAACAAATGCAATAAAGAATGATTGTTTTTACGACTTGCTAAATTAATTCAAACATCTTGAATACTGCAAGATGATTCAGCAGTTTAAATATCTAAAGACTGGAAAGCGATCAATTGTCTTAATTACGTTCCCAAAACATGCCAGAAACATACTGGTTGTTGTTCATTGGTCAACAACATTTCATGTCCTTTGTATGAATACTTTTGCATTACAATACACAGTAAGCACAGGAACGTTTTTCAATAGCTCAAAAACTTGCCAAAATTGAACACACATAGGCCAATATGTAATAACCAAATCTAAGTGCAAAAATTCTCAGAATTTTCAATGCTGAAGCAAGCAATTTCTCCAAGTTTCGCCTTCACACTACCACTCAGAATGCTCCAATTGCATGGTTTAACGACAAGGCAAACCTGTCTGCGCATTTAGGGCGGGGTGGACGCCACCCCAGTATGGTGAGGGAGAGCAAAACACGAGAAGGACACTTGCAGCCTATTTATGCGTGTACATTAAATCAGAAATTTAAGCAGGGCAATAACTGATTCGACATTTGCACCTTGCACGTGGCTGATAAGCCAGCGACCTCCGCAAAAACGTAATTCGGCCCCAAATCCGTTACGTCACTTTGATTGTTGATTTCGCATGCCGCACAAAGCGTTTCCGGTTCTTTTGCGCCGGGTCTGGAGCATAAAACCATGGCGAAATATCCTCTTCGTTTTGAATAAGGCATTGGGATAACAATGGGTTTAGATACCCCGTAATCGTCGCTGCATCGTGAAACAAGCAGACAAATTTGAGAATGACGAGAACTGGCTTGAAGGAACCGTTTTAGAGCAAATTTCATTAAAAAAAAACTACCCCTAAGGAAAATAAGTGGGCGGACAACAGTACGTGCGACAATTTCGTTCGTTTTCTTCTAAAATAATTGCAGTAATAATAAGTTGCTGAAGGTGCAAGAAACCCCCCTCCCCCAATTTTATTTTTTATTTTTGATGTCTGATGCGGTCTGATGATTACGAATGTGGGTAAGATCCTGTTTAAGCGAAATTATTTGCGCTTTGAATCCTCGTAAAACAAGTTTAGATTCTTTCATAACTTGACATTTTTGGAAAATATTCCGAAAAAACGAAGTACAGAATTGGTCATGGTTACCTATTTACACGACTAAATCGAAGTGCTGTTGAATTACCGAAAATGACATCAACACTTGAAATTGGGAAAATTCGGAATTTGTTAGACCTTCCAAAACAATTTCGTGAATTTCACTCGAAAACGCCTCTCAAAGTGAATCCAAAAAACCCATACGCCCCAAAGTCATAGAAATACATGTACGACCAACATTATATCGCATGAAAACCTGAACAACTCCTCAATCACAATTAATTTCTTCGTCAAATTGGCCTTTTTAAGAGTATAAATTAAGCCTGTCGATGACTCATTTAATTCAGGATAACCATTAAAAAATACAAACAAAAAACCGATTAACATTAAAACGGCAGTCCTTGAAACGCTGCAAACCCGTTTAGGGCAAATTGAGTTCAAACCCGGGAACCAATTTGATTTGTCTCCATAATTCAACATTTCCGCATGGCCAAGCGGCCGCCAAAAATTAGATACTTGTACATGTATTTCGGGTATGAGGTAAGCCAGGGATCCGGCGGACGGTGCAATTTCTTCATTAGTCTAGCGGTCAAGTCAAGAACGTTTTACTGCACCAAACAATAGATTGGGTGGTCAGCGGGTGGAGTGACCCCTGGTGGGGGAGAGCGATAGCCTTGGCCAACTCGAGTTTCCAATTGTTTTTCCCGTAACGCGAGACTCCCGGAAGAAACGTGAGAATGGGCGGAAGAAGGTGGCGCTGACGCAACTAGGCACGAAATCGAACAACAAATTATGCTTTCAAGGCATGTCTGTATTCCCAGAAATAATTTGGCTTCATTTTTTTAGCGATTCTATAAGATCAATTTGTGGCCTTAAACGGATGTCCCTTTAATTACCAATATTGGTTAATTTTGATGAGACAGAGTTATAAAAAAATTCAAAATCAACACCCACTGTGATCCCCAAAATATTTTCAGGGATCGAAAACATTGGGACCTGAAAACATTTATTAAAAAGGACATTCTAGTTTTAAGAAATCTTCAAATCTCGCACGAGTGACGAATTTTGATGCAAATTAATCTCAGAATCTACGCGTCCGTTTTTCTACAAATAAATCGACATAATTTCGGCACAACTTCATCTATTTAGATAAACTCATTTTGGTCAAGTTTATCCACTAACTTCAAGCACAATAAAAATGGAAACAGCTAATCTGAGTCAAAAACAGGTTCGATAATCTCTCAGATTTCTCGGAAATCCCATGAATTGGCAATACGCATTTCTCGCCACTTGAATGACAATTAAGCCCACTATCTCGGCCCACAATAAACAGAAATGTTTATTTTCGAAAACTGCAAATTTCATGACCTTAGCCGCCATTGACCCAATTTTTACAGATCCAAAACGCGCGGCGGCCATCTTGCATTTCCGCAGATTCATTTTGATGTTTTTCATATTTCACTAAATTTGTGGGTCAATTGGGATTCCACAGGCGTGTAGATGTCTCGCTCGGGAGGTGTCCAACCATCGTAACGATGCACGATGAACCGTGGCTACTTTCCAACCATTAATATCCCTTTTTGAATGCATTTCTCGGCGATTCTCGTACTTATACATTGAGAAAAATGCAAGCATCCGGTAAACCCCTTGGTAGCATTGGTATAAATACTGTAAGAGCTCATGCCTCAATTTTGGCATCAACGGCAACAACAACAACAACAATCATTTAAAATCATTAAATTGCATGTATATATAGTTGGAGACCATGTTGTTTGGTTTCTTGTAAATTTAAGTTTTCCTCAGGGAATTTGGGAAATTGTAATGCGGAATCATACTTAATAATTGGAAATTCCAATTAACTTGCACAACAACAATAGATATCAAACGATTGCATGCTTCCACATGGTATACTGTATGTACATCGCAAGCCATGCTTGAAGGAATCATTTCGGACAGTTTTCTAAAAGTATCAACGAGCATTTCAGAATGCAATTTGCTCCCATGATCCATAATATTATCTTCAGTAAAACAACGGTACCTGCTCAACTGTCCTACGACTAGTGATTACATGATTGCCAGTTCATTACCAGATATTCCCATAGATCTAACACAATGGAATGTGTCTGTCTTTTTCCCCAATTTCCAAACCATTTCATTAAAAGTTGCATGTTATCATAATAGCATCTATACTACATTTTAAAAATACATAATGTAAAACTTATAAATTCTGCCACAAATCCGAATACCCCCAAAAATACTGACTTAATGACTTTTGACAAGAGGCTGTTCATGACAAAATTAAATTGCCTGGTTGAACCTTTAAAATTAACACCCTCATTCACATGTATACGATCCACGTATACAAATGAGATCATAAGCTTTGCATTTTTTCTGGACGAATTCGATTGGTCGCCGTGTCAACCTATCTAATCAACCGGTTTGAGGGTATAGTTAGCTTGTTCATAGTAGTTTGTTGATTATCTGCTTTTCCATACATCCGATCATGCTGTTCTTAATTTGCTGGAACACTGACAAAATACTTGCATGCGCCATAAACACGCCAAGTTTCTTTATTACACCACTGCGTTAAATAATACTGCACCATGACAGTCAGACAGAATGGAACACTTCTTCATGTATTAGTGAGGTGTATGGACGTGCAAGCCAGGGTGACTTGAATACCGGTATTGCGCCAATCTGCAAATATACCGCTGTCCGATTCAATTTGATATACCATATGTGCAAAGTACACGAATCTGTACATGTAATTCTGTAATTTCAAGTGCTATGCCTGGCTCTATACTTCGTTTTGCAATCTGTGCACCATATACGCGAGTCGCTCAAGATGCAGACCGGTGCAGACAATTAACTCGCATAAATCCAGTGGACCGAAAACTCAGGCGCTCTTCATTTCGTGATGGCACCGGTACGAAAAAGACCATTAAAACTGTCGTCCTTCAACAGGCAGAACAATTGAGGAATTTTATAAACCGTTTTGGACCTGCCCATTACAAATGAACAGTACGTGATTGAGCAGAAAATTGTTTTCGAAATCAACCGCATATCTTGCCAATCACAAGACGGTGACATTTTCAATTCAACGCGGTACCCTAAAATCAGTAAATGAATGTCATTAGGTAAGGGGGTGAAATCCATATGCCTAAATTATTATAGAAGTTAACCACCTCATCTAGGTGGCCGCGGTGCCACCTATAAATGCTGCGTTGATTTATTTATTTTCAGTTTGTTTTAACGGTGATATGATACGTTTGACTTACTCAAACAATTGGCCTCAAGTTGTTGCAGAAACATTATTATTAAAAGAGCTACAGCATCAATCACCCTACCGTCTTTTTATATTGATAGTAATTTAAAAATGACTATAGCCTATATTTGAAATTCTTTCAATCTTCGGAAAAAATAATGAATATATTTCTATATTAAAAAAACCTGCGTATTTCCATTCTTTTTTCCCATTAACATATACACATACAACTTTAATGCTTTTATGCACTTTAATGTATTGCATGTATCTTGTTTTTAACAATCATAATTTTTATTTCACGATTTTTAAATAGGTTTATATCGCATTTCCATTAAAAAATGAATATTTTTTCCACAAAAATAAAGCTAATTACGTAAAATTATAGGGATTTGTTTTGGACAGAGTACGATTTTATATAATTCACACTGTGCATGTGCATAAAATGTTTTTTATTCGCTTTCGAAAGTTATATACATTTTTGTACATGTATCGCAATACGAGTTAGATCTAGACTTATTCTTAACTGGAAGAAACGATGATTATTTTTTTTTGCGAAAAAACGCTTCAAGAATTTTGACAAGGTATTTTTTAAAATTTTTTTGAATGTCTCGAAACGTATTTATGGTAAATTCTCGGAAAGCTAGAACAAACTGCGCTTCCATTCCGTTTGATTAGATATGCGTGTTAGTAGGACTTGGAATCTGGATGGGTGATCCGATATTCGACATACTGTACTTGTACTTTGCGATCAAACATGACATGGCAGATCCGAACCCAGGTGGTTTTACCCAGAATTTGATATGTTGCATACCATAAATGCCACAAAAAAACGTCTCCGTGTGTGTCCACTGTCCATATACAGTAAATACGAACACTTCCAGACTGAATCCAGAGAGAGACATGGGTTTAGGCCAGTGGATCTGCCTCGATTTCATGACTAAATTCGGCAGTTATTTTACCTGGCCAGAGCCAACGTATGGAAAACCAAACCAGTAAGCCATCATTTACCACCATAAAAAGGAATAAAGGGGCGACCGAACGTCCGAAAACCCGCTACCAAAACTGGAGCAGGTTGCCTTGGGTTCGGCGAAAACACGGTGTCACTCTGATACCATGCACAGATTCAAGGCAATCTGCATACGAAATTACGGAGCAAGAATGGCCAGTCGCCACCGAGTCACTACCGAAAATCCTCACGTACGACCCAGTTGGGAAATATTTTCCCGTCCGTCAACCGGCCCACGTCCGTAGTGGGGATTTTTCGAGCTAGTCGTGGCAAATAACCGAGTAAACAGCCGAAATCTGGACGAAACCTCCGAACCCGACTTCGGCCATTGCGATATTCGAATGTCCCGGGATGATCCTGAAGTTGGAAAAGTTGCACACTTTTCGTTCCGACTCGACTCCGTTAGCTAATCGGCGGTTAAATATTGAATCGGCACTGACCTTTGCACGTCGTTAGCGACAGCAGCACTCCTAATTCCATAAGCAGAAGGAAAAGCCATCGCACTGAAGCTTCCATTGCCCATTCCCGACTCGAAGTGTTCGTACCTGCAAGGTAGTGTACCTGTGAGAGGTTAACACCAGAAGTTGAAAAAAAGAACTCTAGACGTCACGGCTCGGCGGCGCCGCCTGGCGGCACGGTGAGGAGATGGGAGGGAGGTGGTGGTCGGCTGTCCCACATTTTGTATTACCTTCCGATGGTCAAGCTGGAATTTTATGAATAATTTACCTTTACTTAACTCAGGTTCAATTTCGGGATGCGGGTTAGACGCGCACGCGGCCTACAGTATATGCGAGCAAATACGGTATTATAATTGCAAAATTTATTTATTTTTTCTTGTAGAATTTAATGTCTACTATAGGGACTGCAGTATTTTTTTATAAATTGAAAATACCACTTTTAATTATAAAAAAGGAGGAAAAATAAAACACAAATAAATTTGAAAAGAAATTGGAAACATATATTTTCAGAGGCCGTATAAAAGCTTTTTTTTAAACAAAATCATATGTTCTTAAAAAAAAAATATATAGGCCCTACCACGTGTAAATAAATGTGGACTTTTAGCTGAAAAGTACTTCTTGTAAATTTTGGTTTTAAACTAATGGGAAAATACGTTTTCATATTCACTGATGTTCTTCCTTATGAGAACCTTGATTTTTTTTAGTAAAGCGAACCATATATGATTCTTATTCAAAATGAATATGAAGCGTTTCTAAGGAAACAACTGCATCTATACAATAAGGAAATAGACAAACTTTAAAAGTGGCATTAGATTTGATGACCAGTTGTGTTTTTTTAGCTTTTGTTCAGATAAATAGCATTGTCGTATAACGCTTGTTGTGAAAGCAATAATTGGACATTATTTATTCTGGGTAAATCTTCTTTGTGACTCAATGTTAAAGCTGAAATTATTACAATTGCGACGTTTCATCTTGTGATAGTTGTTTAATGACAGTGGGATTAATTGTCATTCACTTGAAAGAGCAAAAAAAAACAATTTTTTGCATTGCTTTATAAGCCGCGTGGTCAAACAAACTATCCCACATACCAAAGTTCATAAAGTTATAGGGGTACGAAATTAAGGTTGAGTTACACGAGTAGGTAAAGGAAGTTATTAGGTAGGGGGTACCTTTTCAACAAATTTTGTGAATTTCTTTGCAGATTTTGCACGATTAAGGAAAAGTAGTGAGATAGTAAGATAACTCATTCCTTATGTGAAACTGAATGTACATTTTTGGTTTTGAGTAGGATTTCACATTGTTTGTGATTTATTAGTAACAAGATAACATAAGATCTATAAAAAACAGCTGAAAAAGAAAAAGCTTGAGAAAAAATAGAAATGAAACACAAAAACGACTTAATCGGTATATTAAATGTACCAGAGGTAGCGCCTATACATTCAAGCTGTTATTATTTCCGATGTAGTGTCATTGTTTATGAAGTTATCAGAATGGCAAGTTTGTTTGTTGTTTCGAAATAATTGAGCACTTCTCATATAAAATTCATTTTTTAGATTTCATTTCAAATCATAGGTCACTGAACCCGACTGAAAAATGAGGCCCGAATCCCACATTTTTGCTTTACCGCACGAATCTTCGATGTACAGGATATTAACTTAATTCATTCAGCACGTTTTATGAAACTTATTGCCTTCTAATCTCATGGTACACAGAATAAGATGCTAAAATTGTCTAGGCGTACTGTCAGTTTTTAAAATTAATGCGGAATCCTGCTTTTAATTTGTTTTCAATAATTAAAATGTAAAAATTATGCATTTTAAAATTACTTTCCAATTTAGCTTACCTCCAACCTGCTTTTGCACAGCTGCGGTAATTCACAGCATTACAGGAGAAAATCACTGCCGTGCAGATAATTGTGTTATCACGAAAAGAAAAGAATCTCGCTATTTTATTCATCTAATTTATTCTAAAACTTCCGGGCGCCACACTACCACACAAAATAAAGTTAACTTTGAATCTAAGCGACGTCTATTATAGATCATTCCATCGTTGACCATATAATGAAGAGAAAAAAGGATAAAAAGAAAGTAAATGACAAGTGCATAGCTTTATAGGTCACATTTAAAGCATATAATTTTATTTATAAAATCTCGTGGAACAAGTAAATACGCCACTCGTTCAGACAAAAATTGTTAAAATCTCACAAGGTACAAAGAAACTGACCTCAACACGAGGTTTAAAACCGCGTGAAATCATAATATTAGTAATCAAAATCAAGCATTGCATAGACAAGCAACGTTATGGCAGTGACAATGCCATGTGACCCCTAATTTGGGATAGAATGGCACACAGTGAGGCTTTAAAAAGGGCAGTAGAATTATGGAAAAATGCTGCCTCACTGTTTGAAAATGCTGGACGAAACAGGAGTGGACCGACCACTCGTCATTTGGTTCGGATTCGCTAAAATGTTCGTTAATTAACTGTATTTCATATCTGAGATATTTCCAGGGTGACCGAAATAACAGAACTTCATTAACATAGGTTATTCTAAAAAAAAGTAAAATTTTAGACTAGAAAAATATCGTGGCCACTAAAGTCAAGATGGGCATAAGTTTAATTAAAAATAACGACGAGTTCCTGGTTTTTATAAATAATTTTCTTTTTCAATTTTGACAATATGGCAAACTGCGAATGAAGGTCAAAAATGGTATGGTCATAAATATGTAATCACAATTAGCACGCTAGCTCATTAGATTGGTAAAAAGGGCATAATTTCCAAAACAACGAATCATAAGTTTGTATTTTAAAATTCATCATCAGTTAATGACGTCATCCATAAAACGTATTTTTGATCTTTAGCAGATATATCTTCCTATTTGTTAAAATAAATACGAGAGCATTAGGAAAAATGTGTTTAAATGTAAAATAAGACGCGATTCATTTTGGTTTCAACAAAACACTTTCGCTTGGTTTAAACAATGATATTTCTGTTGCGAAAAATGTCGTCATCGCAACGACGCCATAAGACAAACAATTTTTATTTAAAGTGTTTTCTTTGAAAGCAACTTTTTTCTAAAAAATTAAATTACCCAATTTTTTAAAATTAATTTTAATTTTTCATTAAATTCCACACCATGGTGCAGAGTCCATTTATCCTGACTGCACATTTTCCGGGCATAAATACAAATTTTATTTAATCACCGATTAAATTAAACTGGTTTGGTGCAACCAGTTATTAACCTAGGCACGTATTTAACTACCTTTAAATTGCAGATCCTTTTTATTGCTATATAACCTACAATTTGGGATGCGAACCGACCGTAACCTTAGCGAGCATTATCAAGCGGTCGATGTCCCTGAATTTTGAAGCAACCGTTTCCGTGACAGAAATGAGTCGAAATTTAAAACCCTCGAGCAATTTTTTTACGATTGACAAGAAATAAATAAGATCACAAAATGTCCGATGTGAATCTCGGGTAATTGAGTCGGGGGGGATTTGTCTTAAAAAAAAATAAACCTTTTCACTAGAGTACGGGAAGAGCAGTAACGGTATTATTTGTTCGCATAATAAATAATCGTAATAATGTAAGTGCTGTTGCATCTATCTAGTAACTAATGAACTATTTACAAAACCCAGCCTAATTACTATATCGTTAATTTGTGACTATTATAAGTCCACGAAAACTGATATGCGGAGACAAGGGTCGTAATAACCCTGTTGATATCAGAGGTCGGCCATCTTGGGACGCTGTTTCATTTAAAAACATCAGCGGTCATTATCCACTGCTGCGAAGCGCGTTTCAAAATGGCGATTAAATTCATCATCTTCAGATATTGAACTTACATATCATTGTTTTTGTATCAGTTCCTTTATAATATGGGTGATCAGCGGGCAATATTTCAAGAGCCTCTGCAATAAGATGATATATTATCAATTCAAATTTAAGCCGAGATAAGTTTACATGGTGTCCTCCAAGCAGGCACCATATAATTAACCTTAAACTGAATTTTGAATGTTTCAAGATGTCATTAGCATATATATGCTATGGAACAACTTTTCAAATCATTTGTTTAAGCGAATAATTTTTAATTGCAGGTATCATTTGCGATTTTTGTTCATAAAGATTACAACTGCTTCGAAAAAATAGTTTTCTTAAATACATGCAATTTTTTTAAAAAAAAACCTAAGGAAATAATGATATTACACGAATGATATAGAATTTTAGTCTGATTAGATATGCTTATAAATATTTCTTTTGACCTTAATCTAAAATTTTTGAAACAACGTACATGTAATCTAGAAATTATACTCTTAGAATTATATGCCATTTTTCGATGTTTTTATATAAGAATTAATCACCTTTTTAAAATCACAAAAGTAACGTTTCCCATAACCTATGACCGCCAAGCTGAATTCAGCGATGTTTATCCACAATTCAATATGCGCAAATTGAAATTCGCTACATGTGGGTTCATTACGAATCCAAAAAGTGTCCCAAGATGGCCGCTCCCTAGCAGACGACCAAGAACTGGGACGGCATTCCACCCTTGAACAATCAGATTGCCCAGCAGCGGGGCAGAGTATACAAAAAGCCCTACTTGTCTACACGGCGCACAGTTGGACAAAGGCACTAACGATGACGTCACATTGGCTCGGTTGTGGGTTAAACATGTTGAAGAGAGTCCTCGTCTTTTCCACCGCTGGTCACGCTGGCCAATGGTGGGGGCCTCAATTCACGATGTTGGAATAGATACTGTGGTAGCGCTCCTGCTCCCTGTCATGGTGGGCCCACACCCCCACCACGAACATCTCGATCTCGCACTCGTCGCGCCCCCTCACGATGCGGAAGTAGCCATTCTCGCCCCACTGGCTGCCCCACGAATTAGCACACGTCTGAAAATGCCAAAGTTCCAAAGTTACCATGCCAGATATCATCGAAGGACTGCATGATCAGGATTACCAAAGGGCACCTACCCAATATTTCACGTTTTTGCCGGTCGAGTGATCCACACCCCATCTTTGTTAGAAAACAACATAACGAGAAAAAATACCAAGCTTTAGGAAATACATATGGAAAAAGATGTTATGATCACGCTGATATGATTGCCCAATCATAAGTTTGATTTTGGAAATGGTCCATTTTCTTCTTGCAGCCTTCTAGGAGCATGTTCTTATTCGTACATGTACTCATACACATGTG
>JAQIXS010000433.1:0-47295 GCA_034700785.1 Rossiulus vilnensis | reverse complement strand
ATGCAATGGTTTTCCATAACCTTTCCATGCCATTACTTTTTTTGGACATTCAAAGTATAGCGTTTAACCATAACTTTAAAAAATTCAGAAGCACTTTGATTCCAGAGTGTAACGTATCATGCTTTGCTTAATTCTAAAAAAGGACATGAAATATGTTATTAATAAACTGCTGAAAATTGGACCACTAGATTGGTAATTATTTCTTAGACAATAATGTGGAAAAACGTTTTTGGATTGAACAGGTCAGAATCAGTTGTTAATATCTAATCAAATTATTAAATATTTCCATGCTAACCCTGATGTCTATCAGGCATCTTCATATTTAATAAAACCTACATGTTGCACCCAAAATTGTGAATTACATTAAATAAACAATGATAAAATAAAAAATTTGACAACGACCTGCATTTAAATGTTTACTTTATTTGCAAAGCAGCAGACCGAGAAAAATTAAAGCAGATTTATAGAAGCAAAAACCAGCAACACAGGTCAATCATTACATTAGTTGGTAATACCTTCAATTTCCCACGAATAAGCGCGACACGGATTGCATGACCGAAACATTTTGGAAGACTTGTGTAACGCCAAACGGTGTATGTACCACACGCGGAGACACTAGTAATGGTGCACTTTCAAAGGGTAAATGCCACTTAAACTACGTCTAAGAGCAGAAATAAATCGAAAAAGGTTGGAGGTTAGTTGGCTTGTAATTCAAGAAAAATATATAAAAACCAAAAAGTTATACCAGAGGTGGAAGGGCGTGAATTGCGGGGGTGCAAATCAGCCATTCACCCCTCATTAAACTCAACTCGACGAAATCTAACGGCCATGACGAGAGCTAGATTGTTGGCTCTTGAAGAAATAAGTCAAAAGGGAGTGAGGGGGTGCAGGGATCCTCCTAAAGCCAACAATGGGAGCTGTAGAAACTTAACCCCTTTCCTTTCACAGACTCATCTCTTCTTACCACCTTTAACCCTCTGCTTTTTAGCCCCTCTTTCAAAGCGTGTAATGGACTTCATTTATTCAATACGCGCTGTCAGACATGCTTCTTTAAACACGAGCTACTTCATCCCCTACCCCCTCGTTTCATCCCCTGCTTTTTTTCTTCTTCTTGTACCAGCTACTCGTACCAACCTTAGGTCGATCAATACATCTCCAAATTGTGGCAAACACGCCCCAGTCAGACCTTTTCACAGACAGACGATTACATCGCACGCCAGCATCATCAATACAATCGGGGAGGGGGTGGAGGATGAGGGGGGAAACACTTTGTCACTGGAGCAAAAACGTTAAGGATGCTGGAACCGGTTGCGAAGGCAATCCTCCTGACGATTTCTCAGTCGTCCGAAAATATGTCAAGAATGTTCTCATTGCCTCCATCTGTCCAAATATAGTAATAAAATCGTTCCAGGGAGGGAATCTTGGGACAACAAGCTGCTTAAGTGCCTCCGGTTCCTCATTTCCAAGCGCAAAACCAATCCGAGGTTGTCCTACCACGGTCACTCACATCGTTGCCCAATGACATCTGGGAATGGGACACGTCACAACACGTCAGAACTAGACGTTAGTCGTCTGTTGTTATTCAGACAAAATTACAACAAAAGTACTCACAATGGATTCACTATATGCTTTCTTACACGTACATGAATGTCGATGGCTAATGAGATCTGTCGTGAAGACACCAGGGTAGAAATGTTTAATAAGGCCATACAGTATGTGATGTTAGATATGCCATAATTGACCATGCATGAGCCAGGCACGGCTATATATTGACATCGCCATGCATGGAAGTTTTAGATACAGCCATTTATGACCACATGCATAGCTACATCCAAAAAGTGTGTTATATGACTTCCTTAGAAAAAGATATATGGCTGCATACTTATATGTGGGCATACTAATATACTAATATGTGGGCATACATGAATATATGGATATGAACAAATACGTTTAAGGCTAAGTATGTCCATCTGTGACCATTTCTGGTAGAACCGTACAAAAGTTATAGTGATTTTACATTTAGTATTTCAAACAAGAATAACAATATAAGCACATTTTTTTTCAAATTCTTATAACTAAGTTTATATTTGTTATAATAATAAACACTATTTTACGAGTGAAGAAATTCATTACATTAAAAAAATGGTTTGGTTAACAAATAATCACCATGATGCTTACTTAAATGACTTTTTATGAACCTTGCAAGGACTAAAATTACTTGAATGCCTCGAAAACATTTTTCCTGCCGTAAAAAGATTTATGGATTCACTATGCTTTTTCATGTCGATGTCGAACATGTCATACCACGTCGGAACCCTTGACAGTCTAGGGCTATCTACACTGCATATTGCACAAATATATTTAGGTAATCGGAGCCACTAGCACAGAACATCCGATTTGGGCAAGATGACTTTTTGGTGACAAAAAAATAGCATTCGTCTATAGGACCGCACATCATATTACATTAATTTTATTGGTTCAATAATCCCGTCCTCCAGAACAAGGGTAAACCTGCAATGCACAAATATTTCAAGCATGAAGATTTAATCAAATGAAATGTTGGTTTCGCATGACATGAAGCCCCAATATAAACGAAAGATGGTTGCCTGGTGAGACACTCGTATAAACGATTACAAAGAATATACATATTTGCGTAATTGTGAAATATGGCATTCACTGATATTAATTTATTATGGTTTCTTTTAAGTTGGAATGGCTTTGTTGTCTCGTGTAATCCGAAAAAAAAATGAAATGAGTTGTTCATCAACAAATTACTCGGGGAATATGAATGTCGCAATGTTCAGCAGCATCCTAGTAAATCTCGTTTTCATATCAAACGTCTTTAATTTCAGTTACGAAGAGATCAATTCGCTAAAATGCGAATGTAAATATAATTTTTTAAAGTTATTTGTTCAAGATTACATTCTGATTACGAATAAGTGAATTTAACAGAATTGACAAATTTGAATTTGCTTATGCCATACTAAAATTACAAGTACAAAAAAACTAATTTTCACAATCAAAAATCTTGTAGCTTCGTACTGCTAATTTTAATTAGTATCATTTACATGACGAAATTAAGAAAGCACCAGCAATGTGGTACAATTTATCAACATTATTTGAAGTTTCAGAATGAAACTTACATTCTGAAGGTACAGTTTTCAAAATTGTTGAAACAATTTGCACCTTTATTATGGTATGGTGTGCCTTAGACAGCACTGGTTTCATGTAAATCTTCAGGTCATTCAAAATTTTAGTTTTTGGTACGTGTATATTTATTTTTAACTTTTGTTTTGCCTCTTGTAAACAGTAATGGAATATTAACTTGAAATTAAATACAATTTAAATTTACACACTTTTAGATAACAATTAAAAGGATTTGAATTGTTTAATGAGATTTGGACCGCGTCCTATTTGATGTATATAGGTTAGTATGTAAAACATGCTTCGTTATACAGCAATTCGCTTTACAGCCAATTTTCCAGGGGTAGGAATGTACAGGCTTTTTAAAAGGACCTTAAAAATCGGTAGGTGGTCTGAATAACAAGGTGATCAGTTTCAGTTTTCGCTGTAATAAACCAAAATGCTAACAATAATATTTTAATACCATTTTCCTGGAAATATTTTTTAAAATAATTTTTTAATCCTGAGTGCTGTATAAGGTCTTCTTATTCTAGATGGTAAATCGAATGGCCAATGGGGCCGCCACCTTGGTTTGGAATGAGCTGAAGGAATTTCATGAGTTTTTCAAAGAAACGAATTAAGAGCGGTACTTTCACGTATTTATTGCGCATTTCGTGCACGAAATCCCCCGAAATATGGATTAAGTCCTTTGTTTTTGCTGAGATCTGAAACCAACTGTGCATTTTTCCGTGTGGGAAACGGGCGTATTCCTCTGCCTGAAAGCGACGGTGTTATGGCTTTTTGCGCCTTCTTAATTGCTGTTAATGCAATAAAATCAGGCATCGAGTAAAAACAAAAACGATAATTTTAACGATTAATAAAATAAGCTCGTAAATTCCTTAATTCAATTCGTCGCTGTGTTTTAATCCGCCTTATGGGGAGGCCCCTTTCGCTGCATGTAATCCCCTCAGTGAAGATTAATTAAAACAGAGTCTGGCGCCTTAAAACACATTAGGGGGAACGTGTTACATGTGACAACGTGTTAAGTACCCGCTAGGGACACCACCCTCATTTTTCTGTTCACAAGTGTATTTATGAGAGACCGCTTACGACACTTTGAAATTGCCCAATATATCGATACATTTCAGAGTTATGCTACAAAAATGATCAAAACAATTTCATAACGTTAACTAATCGTCATATTGGATATTAGCTGACAGTCCCGGCATTGCTCGAGGATTAAAAACTAAATTTAATGAAACACGGATTAAAGAAAATATTTAAGAAGAAGTGGAATTTTTTTTTGTAAACTTAATAACAGAAAGGGTGTGTGGGGGAAAGGTTAGGTCTTTTAATTGGCCCCCTTAATCTTTCGACAGAATCTCTTGTTACCCTTGTGAAAAGATCAGCATATATCAGTACATACATACAAATACATGTACGTGGTGATATTAGTAAAACGCTTTGTGTCATAACTAAGCATACTGACATTAGTAGTCCGAAAACATTGTCACTAGTTGTAGTGATAACACTACACAATTATCATAGAAATTTGACACTATGCTAATTGATGTCAGCAGTCTAAAAATCACTGTACAGTGTATCAGTGATATCAGTGTAAATTTATATAATGACAAAATGATGTCTATAACATATCGTGCCCAATACAATACAAACCCATGTGAGCTATTCTCAACATATAGATGTAGCAAAATGATGGCACAGATTGTCTGTCTGTCACATTGCCCAGATGTGTCCCAGCAATAATCATCTGTTTTATCTCCAAATTACATACTTTTTATTCCCCTATGAACATAACAAATAATTGTTAATATCATTTAAACATGCCTTAACTTCAATGGTCTAGCAGAATGCAGTTCTGGAAGGATTTTGGGTGGGTATCTTATCATCAAGCAGCGCCCCCTGCCGGTCGAATGGTAAAATGGTGGAGCGGTGCTTTGTCGCGGATATTTACTTTTTCGGTTATCTGAGATTGCGCGTTTTATATGCATAATGCACTTTGGTTTTATTCAGTTTCACTGTAGTAAGCGTGCTTGGTTTTGTGTTATGTCTGACTTGCTCGGTTCAAAAGAAGTCTATGGTCCCATGGTGGGAGATTATGCCAAATTTATGCCTCGTGTCTACTTCAATGTCAAAGCATTTTTTGCCCTTGAAGGTTGCTTTTGTCCATTTGCTATTCTTTTATGCAAAAAAATAAATGAATGAATGAAAGAAGAGCAAAGCTCTTGATATAGAGAAATGCATTTGGCGAAATTAAGGTGAAGTCGATACTACGTTGATATAAATATCAGCATCTTAGGATGACAAATTAATATTGAAAATAATCTCAAATAAGATGCTTAAGAAATCAAAGATTATTTTCTTGAATACTACCCGATTTGAAATCTTTTCATCTTTTAGGTGTGCAAAAGAATTTTAGAAATATGATATAAAAATAAATAATGGTAGATTTAAGTTAAAAATAATCAAAATTATCCTAGTCGAGAATAATTCCTGAGAAGTTTGTTTGTGGGGTCTGAGGGATGCAGCGCCTAAAAGGCATTATGTCGTCGTGTCAATGACAAAGACCCCCCCTGAGAAACAAGTAAAAAAGAGGAAAATTTAACAAGGTAAAGCTAAAAAAACTGGCAAACAACAAGAAGATAAAAAATAACATTTCAGGTAGAAAGATTAGAAAGCCTAAAATCCTTTAGGCATCCCAAAAAGGAAAAGAGCGTAATAGAAAGCAAACTGACGATTGTTTACAACAATTTATTTATTTTGCAATATTTTATGCATTTCACAATAAGTAGGCATTTTTTGAATATTTTAATTTGTTTAATTAAAAAGTTATACTAATATAGGAAAATAACATTAAGATATATTAATGAATACTACATTTAGAGAAGAATTAAATGAGATTATAAAAGTAAACTTCATTGCTTTAGGAAAATAACGGAAAATTTCATCAATCGATCATCTTTTATTTTTAAAGAAATTGTTTTAAATTCTCAGCGATTGCCCCTTCATTATTAATTTTTCATTATTTCTACATTGACTTGCATTTTAAAAGGCTTTAATTTCAAGATTTTCTCTTGTAAATGCATGGCGCTATCTTCCCGACATGTTACCACAAATTACATGTCGGGAAGATAGCGCCATGCATTTACAAGAGAAAATCTTGAAATTAAAGCCTTTTAAAACCATATTCGACTAACTGCTGCTTTTGTATGTTTTTCAAGAATTATTCTTGAAAAACATACAAAAGCAGTAGTTAGTCGAATATGGTTTATAAAGGCAAAACATCTGTAATACTTTTATATACGTACAAATGTAATAGATTGCACTTAATGTCTCCAACGATGCAAGAAGAATACACAGACATGCTGGTGGAAATATTCAAAAATAGGTTGTATTACAGATGTTTGATTCAAGTGCACAATGCGGTCTAGTGCAAAAACTCCAACATTTTTATAAAAAAACAAAAAAAGCTATAAAATGCATGCTCCACGATCTGATTTTTTTCTTGTTGCCATCTCTGTTTTGTTGTCTTATTTTTTTTTTATTATCCATTTATTTTCGCGACATTTCGGATTTCGTTTTCGCCATCAAATTGAAAGCTTTTTTTTTATAAAATCCGCCTGGATGAAGTACATCATAAAATGTATTTTTACACGAGGGGCAGGAGGGACAGTTGCCAACAAATGTTGTTATGGTGTTTGGGCAAGCAGTTTATTGCCATCCCCTTCGCTGATTTGCATAATCTCATCTTTTTGCCGCCGAAATGGGGATTTTTTGCTGAAAAAACGAGCGTTGAATTTGACAAATTGTTCTCATCCATTATTCATTACAGTGCCAATGTGACAGACTAATGAGCAACCTCAGAGACACAATCAGCCATTGGATGATGGGCGAAAGAATTTTTTTTTCGGTGAACTGAAGAAAGAAAAAAGAAAAAAAAATGATAAGGAAAAATAGGCAAATTCACACATTTGCAACGGGACCTCTTCAAGATTGCTGCCACTTGTTCAAAACCGCAATTTGCCAGGCTGCTTAAAATGAAATTGATGGCAAGTAGAGAAAACCCAATGCAATTGATGTAGCTGTGCTTTTTGCACAAAAATAGTAAAGGGGTAATCCATAAACTACTCAAAGAGGTAATTCTATGATCTAACAGGAACGTCATTATGTCCCATAAAGTGACACCACTTGATGGCTTGTTTAAGGCTTGTTAATCACTTGTTTAAGGCCCACCCAAAAGGATTCCTTTTTAAGCAAAAACATTTTTCTCTACAAATGGTTATTATAATTGCTACATTTAATTTTATTTTGTAGAAATGCTTTCCATTAGGGTCTGATTTAATAAACAAAAATGTACGTTTATTTGTTATAACATCAGTTATTGGTACTCTTTAATTCTCAAAATGACGTCATTTTTGAACAAAGAAAATAACCACTAATTAACATGTAAAATAATGCTCCCAGAATGCATCATTTATATGAAATGTGGACGTCATTCTACCTGTATGTACATGGAAATCATACGTTATTTTAGATTTAACTTTAATGCCATTTAATATGGAAATAGTCTTTTGATATAGAAATAGAAATTCAATTTGAACAGTTGATATAAGAAATTAAAACAATAAATAGAAATAGAAACGTAATTTGTAATTCAATATGGAAATTGTGCATGCTAGAGATATTATGACATCAGTTTTCGGTACTTCCTCATTTTCAAACTGAGGTCATTATATGGTACTTTTTGTAGAAACAAATTAACACATGATCCATTCGAACACCTAGGACATCATGCCAGGGTGAAGGGGTTATCCAATTCGTTCTATAATGGACATTAGGGATGGTCAAAATGCCTACATGTTGATGCATTATCCCCTAAACTATTTTTGATATCCTGTGGTTTCTGGCGTTGTAAACCATTCCAGAGAAAGGAAGACAATAGCACAAAATATTGCTCAACAACAAAAAGATAAAAAAAAGTCAGACATGGCAAGATAAAGACAAAGTGAAATACTTGATCTCATTGTTTATTCTCGGATATACCAAGCAATTCCACTTTTAGACAAATGAAAAATTCACGGTTAATAAGATTATTCGCAGCAAATACAACTGGTTCGTTCATAATGGATATCGTACCATTTGATAAACGTTGGCCTGACTGGGCCCCAAGGCCCCAGGTGAATTTCGCCTGCGAGTTGTATTAGAACAGTAAGTCAAGTTTTTTCTAGTCATTCCCAACGCCACATGGGTTATATTTTATGGTCTACAAAGAAATTAATGTTTAATACGATAAGAGGCTGGGGATGCGCACAAAGAACTATCTAAAAATGATACGTCTAGTCACGTGATTTACGATAATCGACTTACATGAGGGATCTTCACTAATTTTAATTTTATCCTCAGAAAATAAGGTATTTGCTTCGAGTAGTTTTCGTTTTGAACAAAAAACTATGCCTCCAAACGTAAACTAAGTTTAAACACCAGTAATCTTGGAAATGCTATACTGCTACCTGTGGGGGAAGGGAAATCAAATATGGATATATAATTTATTTCATTCATGGTTAAATAAATTTACCACAAACAGACCTACTGTATATTATTATACATGTCCAAGTATGTCATTCTTACTAACTGAATGACCATATAAACTGTATGTCAACATAATTAAAGATATGGTCATATAAATAAATATTTATATATGATCATAAATGGATAATATAATACTGTTTCTTATATTAAAGTTATGATTTTATTTCTTTTGGCAAGTATTACTTGAGCAGCAATGAGATTGTCTTTAGTAGAAAATGGAATAAAATTTCATAATAATTTAAATATTCCGTTTAGATCAAATTTTTCATTAGAGGGTGAGCGATGCAACTAGAGGATTTTTATGAAAGACATTTCAAGTTTAGTATAATTTAAAAACATCACAACTGCTTAGGTTCAAAATTAATAATTTAACATTTCCATATTGAATTTCCCTTATATGGCCATGCAATACTGCGGTCATATTTAGCTTTATCTAAAATTGTAGTGGATGGCGAAGCCAATATATTGTCATGTTTTAACTTATATAGCCATGTATGGATAATTGTCTTGTGAGTTATGACATATACATGTATAACCCCATACATAGCCGTATTGACCTCTTCTACCTTGAGAAAGATCAACTTTGAAAAAAAATTAAGAACAAAAACACACACAAAAACCTGACAAATATCAATGATTAAGCCAGTTTAGGCAGATTGAAATGGGTTGACTATTTCAACCTAAATACGCAAGTAAGGTGAATAAGAATTTGAAAGCCAAAATTGAGTAATTCATCAAACTTCAATCGACCGCAATCTCATACGTACCGAGGTCCCTAGCGCATAAGCAATAGCTAAGCAATTATTTGAATATCAGACGGAATAGGTAATTAATTTTGGAAAACGGACTGCAATTAACCTGCAATTGCGGATGTCTAGAGATAGGTAAAAACATGTCTAGCCTAAGAATAATTATCGAAGTTGGACCCCCAAGAAAGAGATGACAATTTAAGCCCAGTTTACAAGGTATCAGCGTTGAAATACATGTATTATTACCAAAACTATTTGCTTTAAACATGTATCTGATTCGCAAATAATTTGTCAACAAAAAAAACAAGGGCCAGATTTCATTCAATTCTTCAAAGACTGATTTTTTTCGTTATATTAAACTTTCTTTAGAAAGAAAATATGTCAATTAGAATACAACAATTCATTCAAGTTTTTGGGAAAAAAATATTCTAAACTTGACCATGAAATATGAGAAAGTAAATTTTTGCTTGCTTTGAAATTAGTAAAAGACATTTTTTAAAAAACATTGTTGTTAATCTGCTCACAATACAAACAGATTCATATAAAACGTTGCAATTTTGCATTTTCATCTAGGCTAAATAATGTTAATCATAACTTAAATCGTTGACTTTGAAATCTAGGAAAATGTTAGAAAATAAAGTTTCATAAGTAGTTTGTTTGCAGCTAAAGGTTTAAATCATCTCTCAATTTCCTCATTTTAAAACGAAAAGCTAAATTTGGCAAAGTTTTCACTTTAAAAAAAAAGGTTTAAAAGTTTCATTAAAATACTTTTTCGGCAAAGATTTTATTTTCAGACTTTTAGGAAATGATAAACAATTAATAAGCATAATCAGCAAACCTTTGAAATCATAAGAAGTAAAAAGAAGCGGTTATACAAAAAAATGTAAAATTTGTATTTAAATAACGACCATTTAAATTTTCGATGACATCAAGTGTTTTCGGCAAAGAAAACCCATTTTTGGGAGAATTAAGGTAAGTAAACTGCAATGGCAAATCCTACATTCTCCATGGCTTATTATAATTTTTGAAAATAGCTAATCCCACGAATGTGATATTAAGCATCGTCCACTTCAGGCGCTGGATATTGTCGCAATGACGCTCGAGCAAATACCGTTTTTGGCAATAAAACTTCAGCGGGATTACTTGTTTATCATAATCGCGAAACTAGGAACATGTTCAATTTCATTTACAGCCAGCAATTCTGGAAAACGGCATTAAATCGTAAACCTCAAGTTTTGTAAGCCGCTATAGAAATGCGATTAAAAAGTAATCTAGACGTGAATAATTAGGAAAACGAGTGAAAATGTGTTTCCGAAAAATTATACCACATGAAATTATACCAGAAATTGCATTTGAAAACAAGGCTTAATTCGCTTCATGGTTTCTTAAGTTGTTATTTAACGTTAATTGGGTTTCATTTCAAGTAGAACATTCTTATGAAAATGAATCGTTGTATGTCAGATAGTTTTTTTTACTTGTCTGTTAATATTTGCTTTCAGCAAGAATATATTCTTGTAGCTCAAATTCTGGAATTTTCTTTCGAAGTGTCATTGCAAATCTATAAATCAGTATTTTAAGAATTAAATTCACGTACATGTATAACAACTTGGTAGGGGGAAGAAAAATTGGGTTTGTTTATCGCTTCCAGCTTAGGACATTTCCCAAGTGGTACAAAAATTTGAAATTATATAGATTTTCTATAAAGCGACTTCAAAGTAGTGGTAATATAATACGCTTGATGTTTTTACAAGGAGGATATAGAAGTTTTTTTTATGAAATTTGGGACTTTTCTAGCACTTGAATTAAATTGACGACGTTAACACCAGGAAATCTCCTATAAATTTCGCCAAACATCTACCTCCTAAAAGCATTACAACATTTTTCAGACAAACATTTCTCTTATCGATTTCATATCAACAACAAAATCACTGAAGACGCACGCTCTACCTTTCATTGCATTTTACATTTTTTTCTAAGGATTATTTTAAATTTTGATAGCATTTCTGTATAGACATGTAGTATATAAATTGTACATGTACGTAATGCTTCACACAAAGAAACAAACTGAATTTCGTCTAGGAATACAACTAGTAAGCAATGTGTATAAGAGTTCTAAATGCATTATATGAAAGGCATTTTTAAATTAAAAAATAAGTAAAATGCACTACACTAGTTAAATGATTTGGAACATTGACTGTAAATATTTTTACAGATTTAATCAGTTTGCTTAAATTTCGATTTGCAAAAATATCATATGTAGACCTTTAATTGACAAAACGTATATACCAGTTCCAGAAAATTTAAATTATTAAAATACAAGAATTGCTAAACTATTGGTACAGTTTTGCAAGCACAAACATTTTATATATAAACCATTTTAGTACAAATTAAATTTGAAATGCGTGCATGTATATTTCAAATATACGTTTATTTCGTATATTTTAAAATTTACAAATGTTCAGCAATATTTGAAAGCATGATACATCGTGTTATTATTTTCTTTACAAATACAAATTTAAACTTTAATAAATATAATTCAATTCTTTACAAGTTTGTAAAATATTAATTTTATTTTTCTCTGCAATAGACATGTTAAAAATCAACACAGACTGAGTAATAGTTTTTCTTTGTGGCTTAATTAAATAAAAATCGTATTACCCGCACGGGTCTAGTATTAATACCAGAATGTATTGATAATCGAGTTACAATCAGTATAAGAAGAAATATTTGAAGCGGAAGGAATTTACTAATTTCGACGTTTGCTGCCAAGGCCACACAACAACGAACTTTTGATTTCATTGTTTGCCATGTCACAAACAGAGTTTATGTAATCATAAGTCAAGTTATATGGTAAAGTTCGCGATTTTAGAAAGCAAACATTGTTGGGAATGTTGGGTTAGAATGAGAAATTTCTTGGTTATAATAACGAACAAAGGTGCATTTGGGCTCGCAAATAAATTGAAAATAAATTCTGTTAAACGCATGATAACTTATTAGATATATTACTTTGTAAAGCTACAATAAGTAGGTTATTCACGCACGAAATTGGAAAAAACAAGCTAACCTGTCAAGTTAATTTTAGAGAACTAGACGTTTGTGATGCATTACAAAATAAAATGTATTACAATGTAGTACAAAGAAACCTGGTTATGGTGAACACCCAAGGGACCGGACAAACTAAATACGTGTTCTTAGGAATGTATTTATGCTCAAAGAACCTTTCAGCACTCAATATACGGAGAAATGCTCTAGTACGGGGGAACTCTCATAAAGTGGTCACTGGCCAAGGTAGACAGGCAGTCAATATATTGAGAAAAAATTAATATGAACATTTTAAGGGATCCTAACAAATTGGTGAATATAGCTAGGTGGTCTTTATAGCAAGGTGGTGAATATAACAGGTTTGACTACATTACAATTCTACAACAATTTAGTGTATCATTTTTTATATGTAACAGAGGGGTCAACGTCAGTCCAATAACCCCGAGATACTAGAAAAAGCATCAGTTTGTGCAAATACAACCGCAACAACTTTTATTTTTATGAGTCTTTAACAATGCAGATGCTCATTAAATTGCACGAGACAGAAATTTACGTTTATTTGCTAGTTTCAAAATTCATGCGACTTCCCGCCCCTTTGAAGAAGCTAAACAAAACCAGTAAACTCAGGAAGATACGAGCACTTCTGCATTTTCATAAATGTAATAAAACAGCGAGCAAAACGGTAAAATACAACCCGTATGCCAGGATGTATAAAATGCTTTCAACCTATTCAGAGTGGAATTTAGAAATGTTATAACATACATTATATAGAAGCATAAGGTAGCATAACCTTTTTTTATGATATGTCCAAATTTACACAGTTTCGAGATGCATATATTAGATAAGGTAATGCTGACTTTAAATGCCAATGTTATCAAGAACATTCATTGTAACATTTTAAGGTTTCCAACGAAATTAAATTCTTAACTTCCCCGACTTTTCCAGGTTATTGAAAAAAATCTGACTGTACACACTTGCTGATGTTTTTATTTATTCTTTCAGAAGTTTATTGTCTGTTAGGAAAAATAGGAACATTTCCTATTAGTGCGAAAGTGTGACTAGATACGCCCGCTATTGAGCAGTATCATAAACAATTAACTCATTTTAGATTACGGAAATTTAACTCTGATATTTGATGGAGATTTTGATGGAAATCTCCCTGGATCAGCATAGTATTTATCATTACAAATACATTGGTATGTGGAGATATTAGTAAAACGTTTAGTGATATCACTATGCATACTGATATCAAAATGATTTCACCAAGCAATCTAATATAAGTAGACCAATATACAAATTATTTCACTATACATATATATTGACATCAGTATTAAATCATACCCTGATCTGTTTTACCAGGGTTCCCTGACTTTGCTTGGGAATATGAAGTTTCCTTAAATTTTCCAGGTTGTTCCTACTTCTATGACAATTCCAGGTTTTACATGTCAGTAGTAACCTTGTTTTAATGATTTAACATACGACTTGTAAACAAACATACGTGACCTTCAGTGTAAACTGTATATTCATGTATCATCAAATTCGAATCATGTTCATGAGCTGAATTGAATTAAACATGCTTGTTTATTTACCTCAATAAACACAAAAAATTCAGCTAATTAACAGCAGAAATATTCGAAATTGGCATCTATAATTAATTTTACATGAACATTTTAGTTCAGTAGTATTCAACTTTGCATATACATGTAAATAGAATGCCAACAATAAAATGCAAAAATTGCACTAACTATTATTTGTCCTAATCATAGTCGTGAATGTTTGTGTCAAAAATATTTCTATGCATTATTGTAAAAAATCAAAAAGATTGATGCTTGCGTTATCCATTTAGTTCCGCTTTAGCATGGATACAGCACCACCTATAGTGAATCAGTACAACTGCTTGCATTTAGGTAATTGTACCCCTTGAGCATTACCGCAGACACCAGCGCCCCCTATGGCAGAAAGCAAGAAATTTTCATTTCACATTTCGTGATTGCGATCGATGAAGCCATTAAGCGAAACGGCACGCATAAAAGGTATAAATATTCAGTTTAAAAAAGGATTTCTCGTGGAGGACTAGGGATAAAAATGGCCACCAGATCCAGAGATAATGATGTAGCACAAATTTGGCGACATTACGAGTTCAATCTGCCATAATTTCAAGTTATACAGCAGCATTTTGCAGCTGCGTCTATTTGATGTTTTTGATGTCGGCACACCATAAAAAAGTAATCTTCCAAATCCTGATTAATTTCAATGGAAGCCGTGCAAATGAAATGAAATTATGCCAATATACGGAGGCTATCAGCCACCCTGTTATTATAATGATATATCAAACGTAATTCAAAACATTTCTGAGACGGATAAGCCGAGATGTAAAAACATCCAAGATAGAAATTGTTTTGAAGGGCTTACAAAAAAATATGTAAATTTTAAAAACAATGTCGAATTTAATGTACGCTAATGTGTGACAGTGAGGTGTGAAAATTAATTAACAGCTCTAGGTGAAAGCATTAAAAGGGTTTCAGAATTAATTTAATGAAGGTAAAGAATGTGTTTAATTTCTAGGAAAAATAGGACTACGTTTAACTGAGAAGGAGTTAAGACACACAGGGTTTCCACTGAAATTAAGGCCTTAACTTTTACTGACTTTTCCAGGTTTTTGGAAAAAACATTTCAAGACTTCCCAAAAAAAATGTTTCTAGAATTAAATGGAAACAAAATTTACCAGTTACTGATATTTTTGATTTATTATTTCGAAAGTTGAAAGTGTGGTAAGGAAAATAGGGGCTTTTGAGCCCTTCTCGGATTTTGTGACCTTATATCAACAGTATATGAATAAGTATTGACATGTACAGCATGTAAACAGTATCTAAGCATATATTGATACTAAATATGAATAAGCATATAGGGCCATATAGCCTACATGCAGGTCAATTTGTGGCCATTGTTTGGCCTATCAATATTTGAAATAAGTCCTATGTACATATATGTCCACAATATTTACTATTTCAATGGTCCCCAAAATTAAATGTATTGGTCATTTTTTTAAATTAATGACATTTGCAAAAAATACGCTATCCTGGACATTGTTTCTCTGTTAAATTACCAGGTTTTATCAATAATTTACAAGCTCAGAGGTCTTATCACCAAAAATAAACATTACATTTCCACGTCACGTGACATGTATATGGAAATGGGACTTGTGATGGATTTGTTTATGCAAAGTAAATGTCTCCGAACGACGAGTTATTTATTTCAACGTATCTCTAGAAAAATAATACGATTTTTTTTGCTTATTTACATGACAATAAGTTTCGTAATAACTTCAGATTGAAATGTCTGCAAACCTAAATTTAATTAAGCCATAATAAAGGCTAAGAATAGATATGAATAAAAGTAGACATATAAAGAAAGAATCGATTTTTCTTGAAAAAAAAAGCAGCTTTTAAAAGAAATGTGAAGAAAGCATTAAAATATAGAGATATACCCAAGTTCTTAAAAAGGAGTTTAATAAAAGGTAATGTAGTAGGGACTGGATAATTAAAACGTACCACGAGATGTGATAAAATACACTTAAGAGCAAAGAATCTGTCCCATCTAAAGTATTAAAATCTGTATTCTGTACATTGTATAGCTATATATTGAATAAAAATACGTCATATTTATATACTAATAAGTGCATTTGTGGTCGACATTGACAGATTTCACCGTAATCGAGAAGCTTAAGGCCAACCCAAAACGATGGCCACCTTGCAAAAATTGCTTACTCATTTTTGTTTTAAATACTTATAATCATTGCTAAATGTGTTTTTTACCAGCATACAATTGGTTGTCCACTAAAGTGTGAGTTATTTTTTATAATTTGAAAATGTATCTTATTAAGAAAAAAATTATTAAAGCAACTTTAAAAAATCGTAATGCAACTTCCTATGCCCATCTTCGTAGGTAGGATCTGTCGAATAGACCAGTTTTTGGAGATCGCATGATGTTTTTTTGAATTTTTTTTTAATAACTGAGGTCTTTTGATGCTTACTTTTAATAACTTTGCGTCGGGCTTCAACTTGCAAGGAACAAATCGAAATTGGAGGTTGAAATCTGCTGAAATTCAACCATTTCTAGTCCATGTGAATCTCCTCCCTTTTAACCATGGACGTCCTTTATGAACGGCCCATCAAGTGAAAATGCGTAAGTGTGCATTAGTCAATATCAATGCCACTTTTTGCCATTGTCTTAATTAGGTAAGGCCAGCCGTTGAAGACATGTTAATATCTGTAATTGCTGGTATTAATTACAGCTACGTGAATATCACTCGTCAATGCCATTAATAACTAACCATACCTTTTTTACCATTTGACAAAAACCCTACATAATGCTGGCAAGCAATATTCAGTTAACAATGTGCCAATCCAGAACTTACTAAGCGCCAAAAATCAACTTTTTAGGAGAGAAAAAAAAACTGAATAACTTCGGGAAAAACATAGATGTCAGCGATCTAATTTCGTTCAAACGACAATGTTTAATCACTGAAATAGAAACAATTGTGTTCTTGCCGAAATATTTCCAAACAGTCGTATGTGACACATCGGCGTTTATGAAAGGCGTTTAAATTACATTTTCTAATTATACATTTATCTATTTATCACGAAAATAGCATCACACACGTAAAAGTCATTTATTTGGACAACAATGGATAATGGTAGTAGATATTTATAAAAAAAACTACATTTTTGTTTGAATGTTCATTGTGGACTCTCCCTATTGCTCCCTACCTCCCTACATAGAGCTTCATTGAATTCCATAATTAGGCATAACAAACAAACAGAATATTCATGATTCCAAGGAAAATAGCTTCATGTAATTAGTAAATACATTACATTGCAGTATTTAAAAATCCATGTTTATACCTTTAAAAGTTCCATTAACAAATTGGTTTCGTAGGTTCTTTTATCTTATTTCGTCCCGATCACCTATAACATCATTTACAGTGAAACCTGTCTATAGTGACCACCTAAGAGACCCAACAAAATCGGTCAAATTAGTCAGGTGGCCAATGTATGGGAAAAAAAACATTTATTAAATTAATAAAAGGACCCTTAAAGGGATCCTCAAAACGTGGTCAATGGTCAAAGTAGGCAGGCAAAAATGACATTAGCAATATAGGAATCGGTCAATGTACAGTATATGGGGGCACAGTAAATACTTTCACTTGTTTTTGGTAAAAGTTCGTGACTCAGGATGGAACCCTTCGGTTATATCGTGGTCAAGTTGCCAAATCAACTCTTTCGATTCCCACAGATTTGCCATTACTTCTGCACCATTAGCTGCACGCACAATTGGAGCAAATCCAGCTTCTGGCTGATTTTTCTGGAGAAATGATGAAGAGGCATATTATGCCACCCGAACAGCACCAATTATACTCTTGACCTTTCCTATCGGGTTCATAATCAATATCGTTGTTTTGACTGGCACGCAAAAAACTGTCTTTGGATGAGGAGAAAAGTCAAATGGCCAGACATGCATTAGCTATTTTGCTTTTTTCTGTCTTACATTTCAGCTACGCCATTAACAGCTGAAGAATCAGAGAAAAAAAACATTTGTGTTGCAACTTGTATTAAGCGATGTGGATGATTGAAGCTATATGTACTAACGTGGGTTCTTATAATTACATCTTTGAAGCTGCAACATTTCATAAAATATAAATTGGATTGCAGAGAGGTCATGGGGCGAGTGAAACGAGGACATCCAGAGGACATCCAGGAATGAGAAAAGAAGAGGGAAAAAAAACAATAGTTTACAGAATGGACGGACACAGCGGGATCGTTTACGGAAACGAAATGGAAAGTGTGGGAATATGTCCTGTGACTGGAAACAAAAATGATTTTCACTAAGGCCGATTTTGAATCCGAGGGAAGAAGATGGAAATCTTGAGAAAAAGAAGCAAACCAAGAGCGAGGCCATCGATTTTGAAAGTGGAAAAAACGCAAACCTAAACAAGGTGCATACCAGAAACACGCCTTTACAAACGGATTTTACCATTTATTTTCCACGATAAAAATCGATATACTGTAACAATCCCTTGAAACTTCAATGGCAGACCTGGATTGTTGAGCGATTATTTAACGTTTTAGCAGTGAGGCAATGCTTGCCATCGTTGATATCTGACTTACATCTTGCATAATTATGTATGTGCCAAATACCTACTACATATGAACAAATTTGCATCAATGCTGCCACATTGTTTACTTATTGACTGAATTTAAAGAAGCTGCTATTTGTATTTAAATTAAAATCACAATTTGAATATTCTATAATTATGACTTTAAGAACTGTATACGTAGCATTCAGTTATAGCAATTTAGAGATGAAAATTCAGATTATTAAAAATATGCAATTCCTTTGTGATTGACATTCATAAGTCTTTAAATACCTTAAAATTATATTTTATCGCTTTGTGTTGCACTCAGTTATGGATTTATTCAAATCATTCTGTATTTATTATATATACGTAGTCAATTTTTAGAATTTACAATCATTTGTGGTTTGACTTTTTATTTTGATTTAAAAACTCTGTATATACTCCTAAGTTTTGATTGACAGCACTATGTTCTCTGCAGAAATGGCTATCAAAAAGTGTTAAATATATTCAAGTATTTACTAATTATTTCATACGCATTTTATTTCTAGAATCTGTCACTTATATTTTTATTTTATGATCAAACCAAGAAAGAGTAAGAAACGTGTATTTTTTTTAAAAGATGGCCACTTAATAAAACAGTTGATCGGTGATATATTTTATATTTCCACAACGAACTTCGTCATGGTCGAGGTTTACTCTCAATGCTCCTTTTTTTCTTTGAAAAAGCACCTCAGGAGCAATCACCCAAGGAAGAAAAAAATTGTAGAAATTGGGCTGAACTCGACATTTTGAACGTGAGCAGGACTCGCAATTGCTTATTATATAGGAGCGATTGCTGTTTGTGCAGCTCGAAGCCAACCGACATCCCGAGGGTCATCATCATAAATTTAAATTTTGCTGCCATGAATTTACCCTCCTATAGTTTATGCACAGCAACCAGCAATTCAACTAATATCATCATCCGCATTCTGAATACTGAACACTAAATGTACATGCTTCAATTATATTCAAGGTTTTTTTCCCTCACAAAAACATTTAAAAACCATCTTGTTTAAGCCGATAGTTACACAGGCACAGCCTCAAATGCCACAACATTTGTCGACGTCACATCCATGGTTTCTAAATACATGTATTTTCATTAATTTCAAACATGTTCTTGTTTAATCTCAATTATTTCAGTTCAGATTCAATTCAATGAAATCGAATGAAATTTAATAAAATCTATAAATGATTAATAAATTCATTACACGACAATATTCAAACATATTTAGAAGGTGCCATGTCGTTAATTTTGTTCTCAAATCAATATACAGGTGAATATTTAAAAATTATTTCCATTAGCTCATTTTTTTCTTCACCTCATTTGATCGTTGTACATTTTGAGACATTCTGTTGAATTGAAAATTTCTTACGTTACATTGGCAGCCCTGAATATGAAGGTTTTAACAAATTTACTTCTCTATTTCCCTTATGTATATTCCCATCTTCATGCGAATGCTTTTGCACAAAAGTTCCATTCAACTTTAATCCATTTCTGTTGCAAAGTATTTTTCCCCTTGCATGCATGCATTCAAAATGTTTGTTTTGAAATCCTCGCTGTACACCGCATCATTATTATCTGTATGCAACTTTCGACATACATTTTGATACATCCATGGCAATTTAAATAAACCCTCTAGAACAATGCAAAAAATACACATCTTAAAAAGGTAATAGGCCGATATAATACTCTTGTCGAACAATGCGATTTTTAATATGTAAAACTGCGCTAGTCCTTCAGCCGCAGAGTCATAATAACCGAAATATCATTTTTAATAATTCGGTTAAAACATTTCTTTGATTAATAACGGCAATAACAAGATGATTTGAATTTTCCTATCTTTCGTAAGCATAAAAATCCAAAGAAAATCAATGGATATCATTAAGAAATGCGCAAATAAACCGCCAGACCAAACAAAAAAATTGAGGAAATTTATGAAAGGAGATTTGAGTTTGTCAAAAGCAAGGACATAAAAGAACCTATTTGTAGAAAATGTGCAACACAATTTAAGCTTCTTTTTAATTGTATTACTTCTTTGTTCTTTTCTGAAAGCATTTCAAATCCGTTTAGCGAATAAGGTTAATTCAAGTTCAGTACTTCCTGCATTAGAATTATAGGACTAACAATAGTCTGATAAAATAATCAATATACACCGTAGGAATTAAAATACGTGAGAAAATGCATGCCATCCCTATAACGAGAAAACCTCATTTGAAAAGAAGCTAATGAGACGAGTTTTGTTTTCTGGAAAAATAATCGTGTTTGAAACTTGCGCAATACGCAAATTCAAACAACGGAGATACACGGTTAATCAAAAACAATGCATCTTTCAAAATTAGCAAAGCTTGAAAACAAAATAAAAGTTGGCAAATTAAGCTGGTATCCAGAAATTTCACCATATCTAATACATTCGAGAAAAAAATACTCTTAGTAATTTTATACATCCCAGTGAAATAGTATTTTTAGACAATAATGCATGCATTAAGTAATTGAAATATAAAATGACCTACGACTTTTAATCAAATGCAACTGATTACTTAAATTGCATTTCTTTAATGTACATTATTTTCTAAAATACTTAACATTCGTAAAACAGTACATTAACATTTATACCTTGTTAAAACATTGATACCGTTAGTAAAGTGATATCCTTAATGAAATGTTATCGTATCCTATTGAAAGTTGTCATATTTGGGGTTAAATATGGCATAATTAACCACGTATGAACTATAGATGGCCACGTATAAGTCCATATATGGCCATATATTGACATCGCCATTGAAATTTCAAATAAACTTGGTCGTACATGTACATGGAAATTATTCGATTTTATACAAAATAAATCTCATTACTACTTAGAAATATATAATATCGATATAAATGAACTTTTAACATTAAAATATTCACGTAATTTACTATATTATGTATATTGTGGAGATTTTGATATATGTATGACCATATCTATCAATATATTGGCATATATTATCCTATGTAAGAATGTAAAAATATGTATGGATAAATGCACATGGACGTATATGGATTTTATGAACATACAGCAAATAAACAGTCCAACTTTGCCCAAATTCTGATCTAACTGTACTTGGACTATGTCACATGTGCCTTAAATGGCGACTTAAGCATGGCATTCTTACGCTCTAAAAGCTCGACGCATAACGAAAAGACCTACATTAGCTATCTTGCTTCTATTTAATAGTAAGCTTAGATACTTTCCTGTCCAAAAACTTTCCAATTTAATATTTCCAAAATTGCCAGTAAAAGTTTCAATACAGTCTATCTGTAATTCAAGGTTTTATCCATGGGTGCATCGGATGGCATTTCCAAATAAGTTTTGACCACATATTTCTCATCATTTCATGTCGCTATTCAATAAAAAGGAAATAAAGCGAGCGTATCAGGCTATTAAATAAGTGCTATTAGTGCAACATTAAATCTCCTCCCCCACCCCCCTCGGTTCATCATTCTTGTAAGCGTGTAACTGAGCAGATCGGAGGCAATAAGAGACTTACTTACAAGGCGTTTGCGAGCACTTCATAATGTTCAGGGGGTATTTTTCTTTCGCCATATATCATGCAGAAAACAGCGAACCCAAGGGCCTATTTCTTGCCGCTAAACCCGATACATTAAGCCTTCACATGGTCCACTTAACTTCAATGGTGCACTTAGGTTCAATAAGGAAAAAAATACTGCTAATTCCGCTATAAAATTGACTATAAATTACATTTCCACAACTTCATTCAGAGAGGCCCTGACACGAAATTATATATTCATCGTTATTGATATCCGTACGAATGAAGTACACCCAGACATCCAGAAGATGAAAAGGTGAATTTGCCGCCATATTGATTTGGGACCTACAGTAGCTGAAATGCTGTTCTAAAATAGTTGGAAAAAAACAAGAAAAATGTACCATAAATACAAGCATTTAAAGCCACACAGGAGTTTTTTTATTTTAAAAAAAAAAACAGGTTAATCATTTTGAGTAATAAAAATGCAATAAATCAGTTTAGGATAAAGGATAAATGTTTAGGAAAAAGACTAAAGATAGTATTTTAGGAACAACATTATCAATAATATTTTAGGAAATGATTTGGAATAAAGTTATAGAAAATGAGATTTAGGATAAATGTTTAGAAAAAAGAATTCAGGATACATTTTTAAAAAAACGTATTTCGTAATACTTGGCATTATTTTAAATGTGACAATTCTAAGATTGTAAAAACAAGTTATAATGAAGAAATTTCTCGGAACGGTTTAATTTTTGGAAAAGATTATTTTAGGATAGTTTTGTTTATAAAAAATATTATAAATACAATACGATTTAGGTTAAATAAAACCTAAGATAATAGTTATGAAATAATATCAGTATATATCATTAAAATAATTTTCTGATGAGTTATATTCAAATTCAATTCAACTCTTACCATACTATAAACAGGGATTTGCCACGTGGTTGGGAATAATATTAATCCATATTTTATTTACTCTTAATTTCCTTCCCTTTAAATTATTCCTCACAACTTGCCTGCTGAATTCATGTCTAGTTTAATTTGTATATAAAATAAACCTTGCTCTCAGTCAATTAACATTCCATTTATTTTGTATTTTATTCATTGGATATAAATGTATCTTAAATGCATTAGTTGAAAGCCAGCACAGGGTATTATTTTATTTATGTATGCGAATATTTAAGTCGTAGAAACATTTTGCCTGACTATGACAGTAATGTCAACAACTGCTACATATGTATTCAGGGTCGTGACTATGCAGCCGTGACAGGTGGATGCTTGGCGAAAGGGAAAATGATGCCGTGAATTTAAAATTGGGGGATCAAGTGAAATCGTTTGGAAATAGATTCAAGAAAATTGCCTCAAAATCATTGAATTTGAGATGATGGAAATTCAACCCTGAGGATATATTTCCGATGAGTGAGTTCTAAAAGTTTTTTCGTAAATAAAATATCCGTTTAAATGCATTTTAGCAAAGAAATTGAGAGACAACCGAAATTCGAAGGAGCTTTTCAACGAACATTTAAAAATAAGACCAACGGGAAATAACCGGTCGCAGAAAGGGCATAGAAACTAGTAAATATTAGAAAGTTAAAACGACCGCAAAGGATAAGAATAAAACGGCGAAGAATAATGAGGTGCTTTAAAAACCATCCAAAAATTAGATCTAAAAGATGCTGCCCCTGAAATATTCATGGGAAGGCAATCACTACCATCGCTAGTGCCAAGGGGCGTAGCCTTCCTTAGTATGGGTAAAAATAAATCACATTGTTTAATATTTTCTCTAGCTTTATACACTAGGTAGTAAAAATTAAAATTACAGTTGTAATTAAATCATTTTTATATAAATGATAAACGTATTTTATCAATGAAGAATGCAAGCTACATAATATATCAATAGTTAACCACCGGGTAGGTTATTAATGCATTTTTTGTTGTTTTTATTTTTAATGATACATTGATTATAAAATTCAAGCTTACTCTATAATAGATTTCTAATTTTCTAGGGGGGAAAATCGTGTGAGTCATGCAATCACTGCAATCAAGCATGACGAGGGGTGAGGAGTTCACAGGGACAGCGCAATAATTAATACGCAAAGAGGTACACAAAATAAAATCAATTTTTGCAAAAAATCATTCTAGAAATTAAGGTGTTTTAACGCTATTTAGTTGACATAAGGTACATGCAATATATAAACACCCAATGTAAATTCAAATCATTAATCTTTCTATTGAAAAAATGTAACTTATTAAGTGATAACACCGTTTTTAAGTATTTAAATATTTGAAATTATTTTTAATGTTTTAGAAAGCTATGGTTTTCACTCCAGCATCTCGTGTTACAACTACCGAAGGTTATACTACGTTATCTTGTCGAGGAATGGTCCAATGATTTGTCGTTTCCTTTGTTCTCTCAAGGTATAGAAATATCAAAGTGATTTATTAGTACACCCATTTTTGCTGCCATTTAAGGAAGATGGTGCCATTTTTATTTTCACAAAGGAAAATATGGCAAGCACTTAAGGAACTAAGGTGAATTTCAGAGGAAGGAACACATGGGGAAAGCTGCAGGCTATAGCAATATCTCATTGGGAAATAAAAACACGATACGTCACGCTTACTATGCTCCAATTTTCCTGTTCTTTGTGCAATTCTTAGGCACCTTTTCGCCCCCCTTTATTGAAACAATTTAATGATCATTCGCGAAAATACGTGGATCACTTTACCAGTATTTTCAACAATTGGAGAAACATTACAGTACAATTATTAAATTGCCTGGTTTTTTGTGAAATATATAGGGCATAGAGGATAAAACAAAGAAACGGAATGTATTAAAGTTAATGTAAGTAAATTAATGTGAAATAAATTTCAGTGAAACACACAATACAAGTTAGTAATTTTTTATGCAATAAAACTTATTTAGCTATACATTTCTCAGCATTTAACATTTTACTGCTACACTATGTTTGCCTGAAATCGATAGTTTATGAATGAAATATGTACTTACCCTGTGTTTATCCACATGCAGGATGCGAAGGTTGGGGTCAAAAAGTAAATTGGTAGGGTTAATATCGATGGGTGATTGCCTTCGGCCTTTAACACATAAACTCCATTTTGGATTTAAAAGGCCCCAGTAGTTGGAACCTGAAAATGAAAACAGTTATTAAAATTCAAATGCTGACAGTGCTGGCAGGTTGTGAAATCATTTTCCTATTAAGGATAATTCATGAACTTAAAATTAATTTGTGCTCTTTAAAATTTAAGAACTTTTTTAATATCATTTTTTTAAAAATAATTTTCTAAATTACACGTTGTTTAATAAGAAATCCATCGTTTTTCTTACGATAAACTAAGCTGCTCCTATCAAATTGACCATTCCTGGTCATTTCCACGACATTCTGTCGTGCAAAACAATCTTCCTGCCATCCATTTGAGAATGGAAATTGATTGAAATAAAAATCTTAAACGACAACTATAGAAGACGTCGTCCACTGCAATGGTCAAGAGCGCATTACGCAGCTTATGACACGCTGTGGCACGGACACTGTCCGACAATGCAATCACATTTGCTGTCAAGTCAAATTTATTGAAGACATTGTTGCGCTTGCATACCATCACTTGCTGGTGCAGACAAGTGCCACTTAAAGCTGATGATTTTATGAAAGCCACTGGGTATATAAAATGTAAATATAAATTGGTTTAAATGCTAAATAATCTGAAATTAACATTAAATCAAATAAATGTGCATAATACAAGGAATCCATAGGACTTTACAGTACAAAACCAATGCTTTTTTAAGGACATTTTGGTGTTTTCAGCCATATTAAACGTATTTAATAATTTTGTGATCATGATTTTTTGGGTTTAAAATTAATTTAAGGATATTGTTTTCAATATTTTTATATTGAACTGAATCTGGCGTTTAATATGTTGGTGCAATATTTTGGCATTAATCTCAATTTGCCACGCACATTAAATGAACAAATTATAAGAAAATTATTTACGCCCGCATTTTAATTAACGTAAGCTGTACTTTGTGTTTTTAACCATATTAAATGCCTTTAAAAATTTAAGACCATGAGTTTCCTAGGTTTAAATTAAATTTTAGAATATTGTCTACATTACAAGAACAAAGGTTTCTAATTTTTAGTGGATCTGGTATTTAATATTATATTAAAATACCTTCAGTATTGCCCTGAACAAAAATCTTACAAATGTTTCTAAAGTTAATTTAATAACATTTTAAGAAATTAATTAATTAACTTTTAGTGAAAATCAATAACTTGAGGACATCAGATAATCGTTATTTTCAAGAGAAATATATGAAACTATCAACATGTACGTGTACTTGTGTTTGTGAAACAATATTAGAAACTTGTGGAAATGCATTTACTACAGTGAATTCTATACAGTACATAGACAGCTTACAAGGATAAAATCTGGAACTTATTTCAGATGCTTTAGTAGAGACTATTGAGTATTACCAGATAACATTCATTTTTACATCGACCTCAAGTTTTAAATATAATAAATTACAAACAAAAAAATTACCACAAAAGCTATTAATAGCCAGAATGCTGCTCATATTTATTGAGCATGCTTTACTATTTAGCAATATTTTATCCTTACATGTTAAGTAAGCTTCAGACAGGCAAACCTGAAACAATTTATCATGAATGAAGCAATATTTGATGTATCAACGCTAAAATACAGCAGTTGCCATAGGTAGAAAAACGATAAGTTTTAGAAAGTTAAAATAGGCAAAGAAGGGAAGGAAAGAAGGATGAAAAAGAAGTTTAAATGTAGCCCAAGATGGCTGAGGGCAATATTCAATATTGAAAAATCGGTCTGTAGAAAACGTAAGACCACATCAATGTTAAAGCGTTGGATTTGGCAGCTGAAGCGACATCCAACGCTGCAAGAGCCCGGAGCATTGCAACACTTCGTACGCCGTAATCTAATTGAAGCCACTTCCGGACATGATCGTCTGATGGGAACCCCTGCCACTAACGAACCAATCAGCATTCACTTTAGACGAACCTTCGTGGCGTGCCAAGAATCTCAAAAGCAACAGAGAGCCAACGCCAGGGTGACACAAAAAGTACGTCTCCAAGACTGGAAGACCAACTCCTTTGAGGACTGAATTTCTCCAGGACCAATGGATGAGACACATTCAGGAGCAAACCAAATACATGCATGCCTTTTGATACTGGATTTATTAAGAACTAATGGATGGAATACCTGTAGGAGCAAACCAAATACATACGATATATACGAAACCAAAATATATTCTTTCAGCTTTTTCTGATTTTTTTGTAAAACAATTTTACGGACACCATGGACCAAAGAACAGTTGAATTTTTATGATGGTTAAGACAAAAACAACTAAACCACTAGACAAAATGGGTTTTAATTTGTTTCTTCCAGAATAACTGAGTAATGTGTCTAATTTCTCATTTGGACTCAATTAAATCTATAACTTATGGTCTAGTTTCCTTTTATTATTATATAAAATTCATCATTCGGCATTTCTTCCCTTCAAAAACTACGCTTCTTGTAATTCCATAGTAATCACAGCGCCACCTGACATCAGGTATGACGACTATTCCAACGTTTATAAACCACTAAACATTCTTAATCTCAACAGAATCTCACCAAGGGTAGGCAAGCTCAAAAGCAAAGAGCATAATTTGACTGACATTAGGTCGTTAAACATAGTTTTTTTTTGGAATAGCAGTGCGACAAAAAAAACCAATCCTTTTTCGACAATTTCATCGTCAGTTTTTCAACGATGGTGTATCAGACATCGTTAGCTGAAAAATAAGTAGTCCAGAGAAGGCCAAGGGGCTGGATACACCGTTAATGTCAAAAATTTTATCGTTTTCAGCAAGGCTTTCTAGGGTTTATGGTCAGGAAGGTGGCGCTCCCCGCCCCCCTCCTCCACAGCTCGCTTATCCGGCGCTCATAATCAGACCTCTGCGAGCACTTTATCACTTAATTTGACAATGGTTATTATGCGCATTCACGGCACCACTCTATGGGTGTAATAACGGCGATAATCCTAAAGATCATTAATTCCTGAATTGCAGCGCCATTGCGACGCGCTAGGAGGAGGACCTGGCCTCTTGCAACCTCTTCAAGGTGCATCAGAGGCAGTGACTGAAAAATCGATTAAACTAAGACTAGGCCCGGGTGACAACCAGGTTAAATTGCTAATCAAGTCGAAAGTGCAGATGGTGATTCGACGTAGAAGAAACAGTGGAAAGTGTATGGGTGTATACAGGACTTGGTACTGCCTTTGAAGTCATTGAAAAGTCTTGGTTTGGAACGGAGATATCCCTCTTATGAGGGATGGGTCTAAGAATAGTGCATACAGGATCTGGTACTGCCTTTTAAGTCGTTAAAAATGCGCAGATTAGAATAGAATAATGAGACCAACCAACTCATATATAAGAGGGATGGATCTAGGGATTTAAACATTGAAGTCGTTGAAAATTCATGAATTGGAATAAGGAAAAAGGATGTAAAAGGGATGGATCAACATAGTGTAGACAGGACCTAACGATTTACATGAATTTAGTCCTTGATTTATTTAGAGAGGAAATAACCGATGTGCACGTAGGGATAACAACACGATTAATTATGATAGGGTCTACTGAATCTGGTAATGTCATTAAAGTCCTCGAAAAGTCATTGATTGGAATAAAGAATTGGGACAAAACAAGGCGTACAATGTGAAAAGTGGTGATGCCTTTAAAAGTTAAATTAAATTTCTCATTGAATGTGCAATTAGATTAAATTAAATTTTAAAATAAAAAACACGACATTAATTATCATGGCGTACACCGAGTTTTATAACGGCGTTCTAGCCTTTAAAAAGTCATTGGAAAAAAAATCAAAAATGGTGCTGGCGCTGGGGCTCGTTTTGAATTTATCAAGATCTTGAAAAGTCATTGATTAAACATGTATTTAAAATACCAACCACCTTGTAGAAAAGAAATAATGATAAACGTTAGGAGAAAAAGAAAAGTCCTTGAAGATACTGTATATCGATTAAAATCGATTGAGACGAATGAATTATTAAGGTGGTCCATCAGGATGTAAATACTAAAGCTATTTTAACTTATGTGTTGGTCGTCCTCTAGGATTCAATTTACTTTTATAATTTAAAATTCTTAGTTTATTTACAAAAAAATCGATCAATTTAAAGCAAAACGTTATGCAAAAGTACGCCTAAAACCAGGTTCGGGAAATCCTCCAGTCACTAATGAAGGTTTCAAGTCTACACCTTGTCAACTCCATCAGCACACTTTGGCAACAGTACAGACAAACGTTCCTCGCCTTAAATTTCGATGCGAGCTGGCTTACAGTCGGTACGACTACGGCCAATTTGCCAGCAACATCATTTTCGAGAAGTCTATGAATTTCTGCAAAACCATTTTTGCGACAAAGCTACATTTTTAACACACAAAACAAAACGACTGGGAAGGGGTTTATCCCGTTCCGCTTAAAGATGGTTAGGACACTTGTCTGGGGCGTCGCTTCCCGGCATGCCCCTGGATTCCTGACGCGTTACGACCCGGATGTGTGTAGTGGTTCGCCATTAGAGAGGCGCAATTCGGTGCCATAAACAATGATTTGCGCTCTCGTTTCCCTTATCGTGGCACAGTCTTCAATAAGTTGGTAGGAAACCATCCCAGAGGACCTATTTTTGGATATCGTAAACTTGAACGAATCATGGCCCGCTATCAAGATGGGAAACAGTCGCTTTCAATCCTTCTTTTCTGAACACAATGGCGCCCAAACAATTCACTTCCCCCTCCTCTTTTTATACCGCCATTTAATTTCAATATTTATCTCGCGACCGTTGTTTATGAACGGTGAAATATGCGGGCGATAAATTAAATGGTAATTACCAACGAAGTATTTTAAGGCTTTCGCACAGTCGCCATGTCAGACCGATGCAAAAGAACAAAGAAAAAGAAAAAACACCCAAAACGATTGTGAAGTGTGACCGAATAGTCTCGCCTCTTGATTTGCATTAAAAAGCCACTTTGTGAGACAAACAACCACTCTGGTAAAAGGAAGAGAAGGAGAACGAAACCAATTCCTCAGTGAATTTTTTTACAGATTGTTGTATGAAAATGGGTGGAAGAACATCGGTGATGAAAGTCCAGTAAATTCGACCTTGTTTGGCCGCTGCGTGGATTCAGCTAACCGAAAACGGAGGACCATGATGTATGCATCTCCTACACTCCAATGGGCAGTTTTGCTTATGCACACAAGGTTTCCTGTCAATTTTTTTTTACAAATTCATATGAAGATTCCTAAACCTTGCAGTCAAACCCTACTGTACATGTTACACACGCAATATTCTAATATATTACAAAAAACGTGTGAAGGGCTACTAACCTTATTAAAACATTTTAAAAATATATCTATTTATGTAATAACGGTGTACTGACTATAAAATACACGTTTAAAAAAGAATAATATCAAAGTTAAGCTTTGTCTACATAAATTAATTTTTGAAAACAAGAATTCCTCATTTAATCCTGTGCTGCCCCTGTAAACGGCCAACCCCGTGACAAGCGTGTTTGCAGTGATTGCATGCCACTGACTATTTAAGGGGCAGCATTTTATGTTCAGAAGGATCACTTAATTACATTACTTGAATACCATGTAAATGAATATAGCAAAAATCGAAAACAATCGATTTCATGATATCCTTAACATTTGCCGTCCTTTTCTCGACATGACCATTTCACAAAATGACGTCAAAAGTAAACAAATGACATTATTTTCGGGATATTCTATTTTTGACCGAATAATACAAAACGTTGGTTAGAGGTAGACCCTATCTGTGCCACCTGGGTTTAAAGATGACTATGTCAGTTGCCCTTAATTTTTTTCCTACATTTTTTTCACAAGTTGAAAATTCAAGAAGGCTGCTAAAGTTCCTCTTTGATTCTAGAGCACATTGAATGATCTACCACTGTAAAGCGTTAGGTTTCTGTTTACATCATGTTACCAATGACGGTAAATAGAGCACACACAAAAACTTAAAAGAGGCATTTTACTTTGAAGTCCTCATCAATACAGTCTTCTTGTGTATCTTATTTTTCGGATGAGAAGATATCTATTTCAATGCGGAGGGGCCCAGTAATTGAAACACACGCGGTTCCTTAATGCTCAAGTTGGATGCAACGAATGCAATTGCACAAAAAAATCAATACTCCACGGCTAGCCAGTGTTTTCTCATCATCTATATGTAAAACGCGCACTCTCATTTATAAAATATACATGTGTATATATGTAGAAATTCGATCCAGGTTATTTGGTGCAACGCACGGCAACAACGCCTAAATTTCCACACAAAATGCATGAATTAGTACATATATGGGGATATCCAATTACAAGCAGCAGGAGAGAAGTAATGAACATTTTTGGCGTCTTATACCTGCGCTGAAATAAGTGGGGGCCGGGTAAAGGTTTATAGAATGCCAAAAAATGGTATACAAATTTAATGAAGCAAACGTAATGCTTTGTTTGTTTTTTTGTTGATGCAGGCAGACACTTGAGAAGCTCAATCAGTTAAACCAAAACGAAAAAAGAGGTAAAACACCGAAACATCCTCAGAAAATCAAGTCTTTTGTCTTAATCCTGATATTGATCAGACTCTGGAGTATCCCTAACTAAGTCACGTGTAACTTGATTTGCGATAAAAAATTAAAGAAAGCAATCAGGGCATTCAGCTTTTTAGTGACTAAGAGGAAAATCTTGAAACCAGAAACAATTGCATTGATTTCACCAAAAATTAAGATGTAGAGATACATGCGCACAGTTAAGAAATGTTTGCAGGAAAATTTTATCCGATCGAAATTAAATTCGCAACTTGCTTGACTTGACCAGGTTTTCTTTTTCGAACAAAATTCTTAGAATTGAACATTTTAAATGCTCACAGAATAAAATCAAAACTGTACTAATTACAAATATTTCTATTTATTATTTGAAAAGCTAAAAGTGTGCAATGATAAGTAATGGGGTTCTATATTATTGCTCAACTGTGATAATCATATGAAAGTATATCAAATTAAGGCAATTTAATTTAATTTACGCAATTTTTGCTAATTTCAGAAATTTTAATTACAAAAAATGTTAAATATTTTAAGTCTTTTTTTAAATTTCTCTGTAACAGACTAAGTAAAACTGATGTAATAGTCTTTTTCCACACACATTTCCCAAAACATGCTGTTCGAAAATGATGGTAATAAAATAGCCTGTTTCAATTCAATTCAAATCAGTACCATATACCATGAGGCAGAGATTGTAATCTCTCGTATCTCAATTTTTATATCCTGGTAACTTTGCTAACAGAACTGACCAGAACAACGTTGGTCAAACCATTACTAATTTTAGGGAAATTTAGGGCATCCTGTTTTGCACAATTCGCAGGAAACTAACCATTTCGAAAATTCTGTAATTTCTCAAAACTGAGCACTCCTGCCACCATGTAAGGACAGGTTCCCTTAAAATCCATAAAAACCACGTGACATTTTCAAGACCAGTATTTGTTCTTATCTATTTTTTGTCTTCTTTCTTTATTGGTTAAATTGGTTTTCATGTTTTTTTTATGTTCTGATGTAGTCGGTCTTAAGAATGACTTTAGTAGCAGCTGGAAATGACGTGTTTTAGGTTGTCATTTTTTGGCCGAAAATAAGAATCGTAAAAACTACTGAACAATCCAACTTTTTACTGGTGGCATTAAGGTCTTTTGTGCAATAATAGTTTCGCTTCTTATAATAGCAGGAAATACTTACTGTACGAAGGTGGCTACCATCGCAGAGGGTTTTATTGACAATACAAAATATCGATTGCTTTTTGCATGGGTGCAACAAATGAGTGCCTCTTACTGCGAGCTCTCCGATAGTAAAAGCCTCGAATTTTGTCAAAATGTTTCTCGTCTAAAATCACCCTCTCAATTGCGATGCTATCGCAATTTTCACAATATTTTCGAAGACTATTGAATATTTAACGTGTATTTCGACTCGTCTATTACAATGGATGGTGATAAATAAAAACTGATGAACGGAGTTTATCTGCACTCCATGTCATGTTATTAGGAGCATTTGAAATAAATTTGAATGCAACTATACATTTGTTAATCATAGAAATAATGGAAATATTCATATTGAATAGCTTCGTGTTGTTACGTATAACTGACATTTATTTGAATGAACCTACACTTTTGTTAATCATGAAAGTGGAGTAAAGTGTTTACACTTAATATTTCTTTCATTTGTCATGCTATACATGTAGCTATGGCTTTTATTTTGAATAAATTACATAAGTTCACAAAATTCATAAATATAAAACTTCAAGAATTTCCCGTATTTCTTGTGGATTACATCTATTTTAATTTGTCGTTTTAGATTTGTTACGTATAACTTCAAGAGGAAATTATTCATTTATGATGCACACATGACTCGCTATACGGCCGCTCTTCAAATGGCGTTTCCGCTATGATCGTTATTTAACAAGACCAATTATTAGTATCATTTATATTGCTATGTTTCTGGTTTATGATTATAAATAAAATAATTATCCCTAACACATCAAATTCACCAAAAATGAGTCAGGTATAATATAATTAATAACTAAACGATTATCACCCAATTAAGTTAAGTTGCTTTAAATAAAGTTTTTTTTGTTTAGTAAATGTTTAGGGCATTTCTTTAAAAAAAAATTCAGTTGCTAACCCGTACCTGTGAGAACAACACCAGTGTTTTATGAGTCTATCAAATTCACTTGTTTTGCTTTTTGGTTAAATGATTGTTATGGGCGTTCTTGGAGCCTGCGATTGTTTTCACATGATTGCCACAGACAAAGCACATTTGTACCTCAGTCCCTTATTATTAGACAGATGAAGAAGGATGGGTAAAACAAAAGGGCTGCACAACAAATGAAAACGAAAACAGTGAAACAATGAAAATAAAAAATGGCGTGACGGCAATTTGCGGGATTTCAAATGGGAAAAAATCCGAGAGATAGATGATTCCCTATCGTCATCTCAATAGCACAGAAGGATAAATTCAAACTCCATAAGGAAAAAAATTATACAGGTATTTATTATTCATATACATGTATTAAAGATGGGGAAAACACAGTTGGGTTTATGGATAATAGCTAAATACCACGACCAAAATTAATGCATGAATTAGGATTAATGATGAAATAAAGATAGTGGCAGAGCCTTTTTTATTTAAGGCATATGAGCTTAAGAGAAATGATAGGGAATATACAGTTGCTTTAGGAAGAATTATTTAGTCGATATTTGAGTTTTTATGCGACAAATACTGCAATGGTTTTTAAAGGGCCATCCTATAATTAATTGAATTAAAATGATGAATTATTGACTCTTCTTAATCCTTCGTCCCATGTAATACAAATTGTCCAGACCATAATTCAATATTTTATGATATCAAATTTAAATCAAAAATAATCCACTTTAGTTAGTCCATGATCGCTGAATGTTTGTAAACCATTCTCTAACTTCTGGCATCCATTATAAATGGCCCCATGGAACTTTACTAACCCGGGTGAAACAAGTAGATATGGGCCATACATGGGCAGATATGATTTATGCCATATATAGTTAGGTCAGCAAATGGCTACAAATTAACCTGTATTTTCAAATATTTATATTTATATCCATATTTACCTATATATAGTTTAAACAATCTCCATATAATTACGCTCATAAATCTCCATATAAGTTCATGTTTTTTGTATTATTCCATGAGACCATAAGCACGTATGTCAATATATAGTATGTACATATATGGTCACACATTATTCTGTCCATAGAAAGATCATATAATGCAGTAACTTACATTAAAGTAAAAATATTTGTCCCTCTATATGGCCATATTTAACTTGTCCACTTGGGTAATGCGAATTTTTTTAACATTTTAATTTTTAAATTTAGGAAAAGATGATTAATGGAACATGGTGACGGTTATGCACAAAACTGACTTACAAATATGTCATATCATTTCAGTTTTTTGAAATGCAAATGTGTTTTCCAAATAATCGACATGAAATTGGCATGTTTAGCCAAATCCTAACTAAATCATGTAAAAAGATCCTGTTAAGAACGACTAATTGACCAGTCACTTGGACCTGGATACTATTTTCATAAATACTTTGGACGCCACCGTAGCAAGCGCCATAAGATACTGATTTTTTTTAATAGAATATAAACGACCGCCTTGACTAAGGCATTTTTGGACAAACGAGCAGCGCGCAGGAAATTTGAAACAATCCAAGAATTGGATTGAATAAACAGAGAACGAGCATAACTGTTGTCAAACTCAATTTTCAATGAAACAAAAATAAAATGTCCTGGGATGCAATTAAGATTGCATAATGTTTGGCCAGACATGAAGGCAACTGATTGGTTCTGGTTGAGAGACAGAACTTCCGCCAAGTTTCTGGCGAACAATTGATCGATGTAGTTAGAAAAATATTGTTGTTTGAAATTGCTGCTTTTCTATTTGCACCAAGATCCTTTTGTTTCTGGCGAACCATTGTTCTCATACCAACTGCTGTATTATAATAACCAATGATTTTAAGCCAAGCATGAAGTTCAAAAGGGTTTCCAATGGATGCGTTTATTCACTACAACTGCAGTGTCACATTCTGTTCAAAACATGTTCAAATAGTTCAAGACGTTGGGAATTTGTGATAAGTTTCGGTCTGCGTCTTTGTCGGAATTCTATAAGATGACAATAGTTAGACAAGTAAGAAAAATTCATTAAATATTATTATTGCCCACTTTGTTTGTTTACTTCTCAATCTGAGCCTTTGAAGGTGACGTACGATATTAAACTTATTTGAGATAATGAAAATATTCAGTTTCCTACAGAGAAGTATAGCGTCTAATTGCAAATTATTATGACGTCATGTCTACAATGTGCATAAGTCGGATCAATTTATTCAGATCAACCAATACAGAAAATAAAATTAAACAAATCCAGTTCAAACAATTAAAAGTAAAAAAAATTCAAATTGATAGCTTAGTTTAAAATGTTTACAAACAGCATTTGCAGGAAGTCCAAGCTAAATCCAGTTAAAATTACTCCTTATTATACTTCTAGTGTTTAAAAATCAAATGAATAAAGTGTTTTAAAACTGATAATTCTGTTAAAAATGTATTTAAAACTGATAATTCTGTTAAAATGTATTTAAAAAGATTTAGTGAAAGTCATTAAAACGATAATTCATTAAAAGTTACTGAGTTTACATTAAAAACAATTCTGATAACTACATTCTGGAAAACGTGGGAAGCAATATAAATATAAGGTTCGAAAGATAAGGCAGAAATACCTAGATTTCTGTATGAAAATACAGAATTTAGCATAACCTGAGTTAGGCGAGAGAAGTTTATGCAAAATATCCGAGAATAAGGCCGATTAAAGCATCTACAATATAGCGGTAGAAATGGGAGGCAAATAATTCCTGATAAACTGAAATATTTAATATAATCTAATTTGTTCTAGATCGTTGAATTGCAAAAATAAGTAGTCTATATGAAGACCGAGTTGGAAACATTGCCATAGCTACCGATTTCGTGGCAGGCATTCGTATTAAGCAATCCTAAAGAAATAGCAAATGCAACTTTAAAAACTCTACAATAACTTATGCATGAATTTGCATTTATGATTAAAGATGCCTGCAGTAATTACAAATGCAGAAAACAGATTTCATCGATTTCTTAATGTCCAGAATATGCCGTTTAAAACCGTTGATCTCAAATCTATGAATAATGCTCGTTGAAAAACTAGATCGAATGAAACAAACTCAAAATTTAGGGTTCGTTCATAATAGAGATCCATCAGTAGTCAAAATTTACGTCATTTTATAATCTTACTTTGTGATCTCTTTCGTGCAGTATTTGTAGTATATTTTTATTGGATAAGTTCAAAAATAAATTAATATTTAGCGTATTTTACCACATTTTTTAATAAATATAAATTTTGAATTGGAAAATATAAAACTAAATGATCATTAATAATGCATTATAGTGAACTTACAATGAAGTTTTAATACACGTTAATAATTCTCAAAAACAAATGCACATCAAAAATAATGGACTTTTGCCCGTATTTTTACATAATTTATTACTAAATATTAATAATTTAGAGAGAGTATCGCAAGCAAATGTTCAAAAGAAAACTAGTTTTTAAAGAAATAAAGCTAAATTTAGCTTCATATTATTTTCATGTTATTTTACTACTGTAGGAATTTTCTCAAACATTACTTCCAGGCACGTGTTAAACGTTTTTGTGTTTAACAAGCCCTTAACCAGGTATGCTTGATTACAAGTGTCTGTCCTTCAGAACATAAGAATATCTGTAAATAAAGTGGAATTTATCACACACAATAACATTTGATGACCATAATTGGCATCAATATGGGATCTATCTACTAGCCCCAATATTAAGTTAATAATAATCAATTGTGGTTAGGCAAATTCGGGTTTCTGCTCAAAACAGATTACGAGGCCATCCTAAGCTAAATTAAATTTAAAATTGCAAGAATTAATCAGCGCTGAAAACGCCACAGTGCCCTTAGGTCGTGAAAATAATATCAATATAATACAAGTAAAAGTTCTGCAAATTGCCCAAGGCGAATCCTGTAATAAAATCCGAATTCATGTAAATAAACTAACGACAATCATAATGATATCGACGACCACGTTTCTAGGCATAATTAATTATACATAAAAATCTCCCTCAAATAAGAGTGGGTGCTTTACAAGCATCTCTTTAACAACGGTAACAAACCAGAGATTTGTTGTAGATTTTTAATTTACATGCATAATCACAGACAGGGGTCGGCCACAAATGAATCCGAGACACGTGGGGTGCTTAACGCAAATCGTTATATCGAGGGTCGACTGCATAGCAAAAGAACAGCACAAGATCGTGACATCACTTGTTTTTTTACTACTGAAAATGAAGTACTTTTTTCAAAATACATTTACGTAATCTGGAGTATTTGTAAGTTGCATTTTATTTGTAAGTTGCATTCTAAATGGCTTCTCAAAATTGCAAGCCTAATCTCTATCTATTTTGCACCGAGTGATGCCAGCGCAAATTCGCTTTTCTGTAATTACATGAATTACTGTCAAACGATTGCACATTTCCTGGCATGGTGTAGAGACCGTGGATGGTTTCTATCTGATTGATCCAAACCCCCTCCATCAGTGCATCTAGCGCACACACTTGACTTGAGCTGTCCAGGAGATGAGCATCCTGGCAGGGATATCATAAAGCTATGACAACAGCCACCTAACAACGCAGTTTAAGTGAACAAAACTACGAGATAAGTAAATAACAATACTCAGACATAGCGTTAGGAAATAGCGTTTTAGAAATCCACTTGATTTGTGCGACGTTTCGATTGCAACCACTTATTTTTTTGTTAAACGCAATATCGAAGCAGCGAGCATAATAAAAGTCTATTGTGGAAAACTAACAAAAATGGTTACAAATGACAATGGTTTCAGAGGATATTTCAAAAACCAGTCAAGTGAGCATTTGAAGGATGAATGTACGCTTGGCATTCACGAATGCTAAATGCTTGATGAATGTCTTAGCAAACGTCTGAACATGTTTCATAAAATCTGAAAAGTTTTCAAAACCTTGATAGTTAAAATTTCTTTCCCTTCAATAAATTCACAAATTTCAGCACAAAAATTCTCAGTTACGACCATATAAATTAAAAACGTTCTTTAATGATAGTTTTATGAACTAATATCCCAATAATTTGTTCGGTGTCATTCTAAACAGTATTCCAGATAAAACCAGAACATTTAGGTTAATATTTCTCAATTAGGTAAGACTTATGCTTTTACACCTACATGTATTTTCGCATTCTGAGTGCAAGAAATGCTCTAACGATACAAAGATTACTTTTAAACACACTTTTGCTTTTACACACTGTTACTTTTAAACACATCCCGGGAGGAAATGTTTATTATGGCCATATTAGGATTTAAATAAGCCAAAATTGATTACGTATGAGCCACATAAGGCCCCGAATAAGTTCAAATATGACCAATCACCATACATGGCAAATTAAGATAACGCCATATATGGTTTATACATGACAATTAAATCATTTATGGCGTCATGTGCCTTAAAATATTTAGGTATGAAACAAAATTGTAATAAAAAATGGTAAGTAAAAATGTCAAACAAGAATTGATATATAAGGGTATATATGGATATGAATGGAAATGTAAGGCCATGTTCATTTTAATAATAATAATAATATTTATTTCATTCAAGAAAAAGGATTATTTGGTTTGTTATAAACACTTAACAATATCCTGTCATATAAAACTTACAAAGTAGTAAAAAATCAATATAATTCATCTAAATACTCTGATATATTCAGGACTTTCAGATGACATGGAGCTAGCCAGCCATAACAACATCCTTTGGGAGCTGATTTCAAATTTTTCAAAGTTGTGGTCAATTTCTCGTTTAACCATACGTGAAATAATTAAAATATGTCAGTATTTTCACTGCATTATATTTCCAGGTATGCACATATCTGTAAATATGTTGACACATGTGGCAGCTAAAGTCATTGGTGTAAGTCTACTTTTTCATTTTGTTCGAGTTAAGAGCAACAGCTAAAATCTACATTTATGTACGTCAAACTGTTGAAAGAATGAGAAGTAATCTATGTTAGTATTTTTAACAAAAACCTTTAATTTCTGAATTAAGGGTCAAGTTGACTTACACCACTATGAATTTAACCGTTTCATATATAGAATGTAAAAACATATGGATATCTATATTTACATGTATGTTGACTGGACATGTTGGATGAATGTACATGTACAAGTAGGTCCATTTTTGACCAATTTCTTGTCTAACCATAAATGAAATAAATCATATATATCCATATATGGTCCATATATTTTCCACCTGGGTAATCTTCTTGCACCGCCTAAAAGTCATAAAATCCAGCTTTACATTGCTCAGGTTCATCCATGTCAGCATCCTCAGCGTAAGAAGCACAGGTTTAGTCGCACTGGCGTCCATTTTGTCGCCAACTTTATTTATTACTTGTACTCAGAAGAAATGCATTGGGACAAAAGCAGTATTAACCTCATTTATGATCCCCTTTCACTACCCCACGTCGTCAAAGCCCAGATTCATCACCGTCCATACAATGACCTCAAAGGGAGGCTTAGCCCAGACGGGTTAATTCTCATTAGAGCATGGATTAGCTGGGATATTCCCGTTCGGATTAGGGCGATTATTACCAGTAATTTTATCGCAATAATTAGATACGTAAGCGAGCCAGGCGCAGGATCCAAGCAGCGATTTATAATTGCCGAAAAGAGGCTTTTATGGTCGTCTATGTCCTCCCGCATCTTGCACGCTACACTCAGATATTAAATTAAGGGAAAATCTAATGAATAAGCTTAGTTTTTATTGAGCGCACGCTAGCGGCTTAATCGCTGGAAAAAGGGTTAGGCCAGATGCGAGACGAGCGAATCAAAAGCTTTTAATTATCCGAAGAAATGCACCGGAAGAGAGGTTTCATCAGAACCTAACCGGCAAACAATAATTAATAAGTGTAATCGTGGCCGACAAACTGCTGCCAGAAAATCCTTTCCAGGGGGATTTGAGAGAGTTGTTGATGGCACACACGGATTCTGCTAAGCTTCATTGCTACTACATTTGTCCTAGATGAGGACAATTTCAGAGATCTGGTAAAACAGCCACCCCCCCGTCCCATAACCTCTCCCCTCCACCAATGCTCCGTCTTGTGCTTGGTAGCACAAATAGTTTAGAATCATAATAGTTCAGTTTAGGTTTCTTAATACACTCACACCTCGCTACGGCCTAGATAGATTCCTGGAAACTTGGCTGCAAATGGTGTACACCGAAACATGTTTATTATGTACAAGCCTGTATAAATCACATTGGCACGTTACAAATCTAATTAAAACAATTAGAAAATCACTAAAGTTGTTGATAAAAATGAATAAATTTATGTTGTATTGCATTTCAAACTAATATTCTATTACATAGCTTTAAAGAAGGAAAATTGAATTGAAAACAAAAATACTTTGAACAAAAATTCTGAATAGTCTGAAGATTCGCATGACGCAATTGCTCTCACTAGCCTTAGCTGAAGTAAACTCTTAAATGACAAATTCAGTTCATTCTAGCAGAAAAATTATAAAGTTTGTGCCTCTCATCCCCATGAAATAAGGTGTTCAGGGCTGCATCATTAAATTGTACAAAAAGAGGGTGACCATCGGAGATTCTAGTCACAAATGCTTCCATACGTCTCAAAGACCCATGCACTTTCACATATTTGTGTTTGAAAAAACTAGGTTTAATAATTTTGGCAGTATAATAAAACATTGCATGCAGTAAAATGATTCGAAGTAAAAAATGAATACTTTGAATTTTAGGTCGGCCTTAGGTTACATTTAGTGCATTAGCGGTCATTATTCACAGGTTTTACTGTGCTAAGAAATTTAGTATCTTACAGAAACACAAAAATTAGACGTCCAAATGTACTGACCCCTATTCCCCCCACCCTTTCTGGTCCATGATCGTCCAACTTCAGCCCCCAAGCAGGAATATTAAAGTGTTAACAATAGTTTTCACAATGAAATCATCAATTGTCTGAATGGTTCATTGTAAAATCCAAATTCTATGTCTAAACGTCATCAGGTAGACGTCATCCAGATGGCGCCACCAATGAATTTTGTTTATCGACGGAGTAGCAGGCAGGAAAGCCGTGGATAAGTGCCAGATTGGTTGCATAGTTTCATCAGAGTTGGGGGATGTTTTATCACTTGGCTTCATCTCCATCACGACCGCCCATAAATCTTTTTATTGCAAATGAAATGGGCCGTTTACAATGTATCGGAGGGATGGGTGGGCGACAGTGGCCAAACTTTATTTCCCCCCCCCCCCTCTTTCAATCTCCCATAAAATCACGCATTCGCCCCAATTGTTTACACGGTAATACACGTCGCTAGGAAATGACCAATAACTCCAACAACGGATGGAACTACAGTCTCAATAATAATTAAAACAACAAGAGAAGCAATCGTTAACACTGGACCCAGTTGTTGAAGCTTGCTTTCAGCCTCAAAGTGTATTTCCTCTCAAATTCATTTAGCGATGCTTATGAGGAAAACCAAAAATTCAAACAAAAGTAAACGCATAAGGAAGTTTACATCAGGCCTGCTGTTATGTTTCCAAGCTCGCTAAAGCTTTAGCCAAAGTCATGAAAACAGATCACACTTAAGCAAATTTAATGATCGTTATAGGAATTTAATGAGCTGAATTTTAATGCCTTACTGAATTTAGTAACCTTTAAACGTGAAGCATTGCTATAAACCAAATGTCAGTTGTACTAGTGTATTAAACAGTTGATAAGCCTACATTACCTGACAAATGTTTGGAAATTTGTAAATCAGAGCAGCTGGAGTTCAAGAAAATGTTTAGTTGTGTACCAGTGGCAAATGGTATCACACATAATTGAATTCCAACTGTTTGACAGACTTAGAAAAAAATCATCAACGAATATAGTTTAACATAAAACAAATGTGACACCCACTAATGTGGTAATCCTCAACTTTATTAAAAACAATATCTAAGATTACTGTATAGTAGTGACATATTTTGAGTTGTTTTCATATAAATTATAAGAACAGTACTAATTTAAAACTTTAAAAAATTGCAATTAAGAAGTTAATCTGTAGCCTAAATTTAAAAATAAGTACGCTTCTACAGAACTTAAAGAGTCCATCCAGATTAATTATCCAGATATAAAAAGAAATTGATCGCGTTTATTATTTAACGTTGAAAATCTGAAGGAGCTATACTAAAATTACCTTCCAGTTATTTTCAATTTCCTGTACACAAAATAAAATTTTAAAAAAGTTCACATTCCGTTATACAGCGAGAAGAAAGTGGAAAAGAGGAAAAAACCGTTTGGTACGAATTTGACATGTCAGCAGATTAAATTACAGGCTTTTTCTTTCGTTCTAATTTGTGTCCACAGGTGGCAGCATCACAGGCATCGTGTTAAGGTGCAAATACGAACAGAGCCATGCCCAGAGGCCTCGTTCATCGACCCTTCATGGAATGTATTCCACTTATGTGGGTTTCGCTTATATGCATTTGCCATTTGCCTCGAGAAATACAGAGTTTTCGACAACAAAAATCAGTGATAACAAGCAGTACAAGAAAAGAAACATTTGTTCTTGTGGTGGGCTTATATTAAAGGTATCATTGTAGAACATTTAAGCAAGTTCCATTTATCAGGGTTTGACTGTGCTATGAAGCTGCTCTGCAGCTGGAAAGCTTGAAAGACAAGTATAGATCGGAAATTTGCAGCAAGAAAAGGATGGACAACGAGGAAACCATCGTGGTTTCACGCAAGACATTAGGCAATGGTGAAAAGGACATTGCATCCGGTTAGGCCCTGGGGCATCAATAAATCAAGGGGTGTGGCCTGACGTAATTTATGAACCACTCAAGCGTGACCATAAGAAGCTAATTAAATCGAAATAGTTGTCCCTTGGGGCATTCAAACAAGTTTGGTCATGTGGATTCTGAAGACTATTGCCTACTAAACTTTAAATTTTTATTGGACCATCCAGACCATCCTTTGTACTACGAAACAAAGTATTTCACCAACTTTCAACAACTGTTCATCCAAAACTTTACATAATAACATTATTATCGTCCTTGGTGTTATATTGCACACATATACTATAGAAAACTATAGAGATCATAATAAAGTATGTTCCTAAGTTCATCAACATGGCGTCTACATTATATGACAATTTAAAATCATGTACTTTTTAGGAGTTATTATTTGTAGGACATGTATATGTATTAATAAATTTTAAACAAAGTTATCAATTAAAAATACTGTTAGTATAGTTAGCATAATAATAAAAAAATTCTCGAAATCAATCGATACATCAGTCTTTTATATTTTTTGCTATACTGTCTAGTTCATAAGAATATAAACGATACTAAAGCTAAATGAATTACTTTTCAAAGAGCTTGAAGGCAGTTAATAACAGCCTTATAATGTTTATAAATCATTCTAATAAGCAACGATTATTTTGATAATTGAATTACTTTGCAAAAACGTCAAGGATCTTAATTGCAATTTTAGAAATTTCATCTAATTTAATGACTAACATAAAACCTTATATATTCTTTACATTCATTCAAAATAATCAAATCACAATGCTTATCTTAGCTTATCTTCATTTAAATCTTTGATATTTTATCGAATTTAATGACAGCATTTTACTCTACACAATATTGCAATAATAAAAACTGACTAGGCTTAGTTAACGTTCAAGGACTTCAAAGGATATTAATTGCAATCAACGATTTTTCAATAACGTTTAGATTTAAATGCATAATCCTGTATAACAAACAAACGTTGTATTTATAACATTTTCTGGTCATTAAATCGATACCTGTTATAGTAAAATCATCACAAATATCAGTGTTAATTTTTGTAGTTTTTTATGCCAGTGAAAATAAACTTGCCTAAAAGTAAATAAAAGCATTCCCCTTGGTCGGATATTTCAATAAGCCTGAAGAAAAACATCGGCAAATTGAAGATGATAATTTATCGCACCGTATTAATTAATATTTAGCAATGAATTTTCGCCAGAGCTCGTTTCCAGTGTTGCACGATGAGCCTAATCAATTTCGAAGTGAAAATACAAATGAGGGTTTCACATAATTATATCAAACCATTCCAGTGGGTGATTTTCAAGGTATAAACACACCGAACGTGTGTTTGATTTAACTTTTTATTTCGTTCGCAAATTTAGCGTCTAATATTATGTCTTAAGCGTATGTAAACTGAAGCATTTCAGGCAGAGACTTTAAAAAAAACCAATTCGGTTGTGTGAATAGGTGCGTAAACCCAGTTTACTTTAATTGGAAGCATGTCTGCGAATAATTCGTGTGGATCTCAAGTAATTTCATTTAATAGAGAGTGGCAGCTTGAAAGAAAAAGCAATCGGGGCTTTCCTTCGCAAATTATTTATTTCAGTCTTAGAGACCTCTAACGATGGTTTATAAATGCTCTCAGTGCCATCGAAAACTGGCTTTAAATGACGTCATCCACGTGGTACCCCTCATTTTCAGCTTAAGGGCTAACCATAAAGGACCTCCAAGATTGGAGGGAGGTTCAAAACAAATCAGACGATCAGGCAAATTAAGAAGTGTCCAGTGAAAAGATCAGCATGTGATTTCCTACTGATATCATATAATTCTATACTGATACCATATATATTGGTGTTTGGTACTACTGATATCAGTACGTTTACATGCACTGATATCACTATTATATCAGATAGTGATATAATATAGTGGTGTTGGGACTTCTAAATGGTTAGTGAAATCACCATATGCTTCACTAATATTACCATATTATCAGTATATTTACACTGATATCTACTGCACTCAGTTCACTGATTATACTGTTCTTTCCACCAGGGTGGGTAGGTGTCAGCATATTCGGACGTCCAATTTTGTTCAAGAGTTTAATATTTCCCAAGTACAATTAAATCGGACAATAACAACACTTTTAGGTCATTTCTTTAAGGGCCATTTTTCCCAGTTTATTATTTGTGATGTGATAGTTAATGGATGTCACAGGGGCTTCTTCACCACAGTTTAATGCATTAAACTGAAAAACATCGTCTATACGGATATCATTATGTTTCTATAATTATTGGCACGCTTGCTTGCCCCTGTCAAGTATATATATACTAGTTTTTGAGTCTACTGATATCATTATGGTTAGAGATATCAGTATATTTGAACTGATACCTATCTACTGTACTGAATATACTGATCTTTCCACTAGGGGTATCTCGCTTGATCAGAAGTCAATACACTGGGACCATCGTTAATCAACGACGTAATGCGAAGCGACGTACATGTATATCGTAACAGTTCCATTTCCACGCATAATTTTCCGCTCGTTATGCCCTGAAGAGGGTCCTTCAATGTTTTCCTTTCATGGCCCATTGGGCTGTCAAGTTAAGGTATTATGGCAGGCATCCAAAGTCCTCGTTTGTCCTTTCTTCCTGTATATCATCCGTCACTTCTTCCTTTTACCTCAATAAGTGCCTTAAATAATGATATTTATGAGAGCCTTGCACGATGGTTGAGCGGCTAATTCGGAGACAGACGTCGTCCTTATTGGTTCGCTCCAAAAACAGCCATTTCCCTCGTAATACATGTTGTTGTTGTTGTTGATCATGTTCACAATGAGAATTTCACGCTTGCATGCCCCTCCCAATCTAATTTGCCTCTCTATATTCACTGCGGCAGAGAGGAAGAAGGATTCATGCGGTCAGCAAACCGAAAATTTGGCTTGCATGTCCAGGAAATTAAAGAGAGAAGTAACAACCCCTTGATTGGGTTATACACACATTTCGACGGTCACGACCCTGAACAGAACGATGCCAAATTCATGCATAAAGACGAAAAGTTTATGGGGCTTCGTTAGTGGTCAATTCTCTGCATTATATTGAGAGACCGGACCAAAAACCAATAATACATAAATATAGGATGTACCAATAATGACTACACAACACACTAGCAAACGAAAAGATATTACGTGAAACATAATCAATGCAACTTTTAATTCTGTGATCATCTAACTGTCTGCATAAACTGGTATACAGTTACAGGGGTAAAGGCATGCAGATGTACCAAAAAAATGCAAATGGTTTACTGCTGCTTTTCATCTGAGAAATTCATGAATAATTTTAATCAAATTAGGAGAATTTTAAAGATCAAAAAATTCTTTATAAAACTAGCTATTCCAATTTTAAATTGGATATCATCTCACTTGAAAAAACACAATTATACCCTTAGATCGGGCCAGTTTCTTTGCCCACAAGTGTATAATAATATTCCATTATATAGCACTAATGTTATATTATTTTTGGACTACTTTTCA
>JAQIXS010000432.1:0-47378 GCA_034700785.1 Rossiulus vilnensis | reverse complement strand
AGGTTAGTGAACAGTTCTTTAAAGTTTTCAAGTTGGTTTGGTTGGTAGTTTCGTCGGATATTTTCTGCAATTTTACTGATAGGTTGGTCTGTACAATCGAAATATAAATGTAGCCAGTTTGGGCGTGGGATGAAACACAGGGGACATAAGTCATTAATGTCCGGTGCGAAAAGGCTGTTTAGAAGGGGGATGTGATATGGACTTGTTCGCAGTTGGATGACGAATTTCTTGAGTGAGAAGGGTATATTTAACTGGAAATAATCCCACGCAGAAAGGGGAAGTTTGATGATCTCTTTATAAAGTGGAAAATGGGTAGAATTCTCAATTCGCACTGAAATTGTAGTGTCAAATTTGCTGCGTGCTGATTTCGTCGCTGATGGAACAATGTCTTCGATTTGGGCTGTGGATAGGGTGTGCAAGGTTGTATTATCACCGACAGACGGGCTTTCTGTCACTATCGATATGAAGTTGGAGAGAGGGTTGTATTGATCGGGAGGTTTGCTGAGCCAATATTTAAATATAATTTCAGTAATCGATGGCCTGGCCTTGTCATGAGACGCCTTTATCCAAAAATTAAAGGTGTGTTTTAAAATAAGCAACTGTATCGGGGTGAGATTGAATTCTTTCTGAATTATATAACTAGGGGTGGATCTGTCTAGGTTAAAAGTTTTCCTTAAGAACCGCTCTTGGATACCCTCGAAAGGTGTTTTCAGGTTCCAACTCCAAAACGGAGCGCTGTATGTAACGCTTGGAGTTAACAGGGAATTGATAAGTTTAATATGGGTTGGGATATGGTTTAACTTCTTCCTGATGAATAGGTTGTATAATATGTTGTTTTTGATTCGAATGGATGATTTCAATCCTGTGATGTGTTTACGAAATGTGCCATTACATTGAAAAAGCACTCCCAGGTATTTCCATTGCCTCACCACCTCGATCTCCTTTCCTTCGTGCAGGAATGTATTTTTGGAAGATCTTCGCGTGCCTCTAGCGAATATTAGGACTTTAGATTTTTTTAGGTTTAGAGTTAGCATGTTTAGCTTCAAATAATTTGAGAAACATTTGATTATTGACGATAAAGCTCTTCTAGTAGTTGCTAATAATATGACGTCGTCCGCGTACATCAGACAGTTGATCTTTTTATTCATCAGCGTCATACCCATATGTTTGGACAGATATTTTGGTAAGTCGCCTACAAAAATGATGAAAAGTAGTTTTTAAGTACTTTGTTTTGGTATTGTTCAGTTAGTTTCTTGCAGTTGTAACAAACTGTGAGACGGGTGGTCGTCTCACACAAAGCAATTTGTTAAGCATCATTTAAAACATATTGAAGCCATAAAGGTGTCGGGCTTTTCCAAATAGCACTAATTATAGTTCGCTCGATGAAATGCAATTAAGCACTGGCATAATAAATGGTTTCTAATTTGCAACTACGGCACATTTGCATAAGGAGTGTTTTGTCGAACCTACGAGTTTTGTTTTTACAAGACAACTTCCACCCACTTAAAAATTTCGTTGGAGACAGGCGGATCAGGCGGGTGTCTTAAATTATTTCGACGTAGCAAGGATACCATTCTGGTGAATAAAAACCTGTTTATAAAGGTTGGACGAATGTTTAGAAGCATTCCTAAGTTCACGAAGCCGATGAATGCGTGTAACAAACATGGCATATTAGCAATTCCCAAGTGTCTCTACGTACATAATTAGAAAATGTTGTATTATGTAATGGATGTTGGCTTTAAGACTTCAGGGAAAATGAAGGTATTACCAAATGATGTAAGAATCTGCATAGGTAGTTTTGAAATGCTGGTATATGCTTTTATGAATTGAAATTATTTGAACTCAATAATTTTTTCTCGATTGGCGGGGTTACGCATAAATTAAATTTGTAAATACATTTTATATTGCAATCTTCTAAATTTATCACTTTTTTAAAATTTAATTGTAGGCCTACATTTTGGGGTGTAACATACATGTACATGTTTCATTAAATCAATTTACTTAGATGACTACTATCTCCGGGTTAGACGACTCAGCGATTGTTTTACGTTTATGCACCTTATACATTAGAATAGATACATGTGCATGAACATCAATGTAAATAAACGCTCGTATTTGTTCACTTTCGTTGTTGATACATGTACAATTGTTCGTTTGTTCGTATATACATTACACGTAATGTACGTATGAAACATTTGAACGCTATGAATTCCTGTTATGTGGTGGCATTTTAATGGAATATTGATTGCATTCTGTATACTGTACATAAATTGCGCATTTGCCTAAACGCACGGCGTTATGTGGCAATTCCATCGCTTAAAATTATATTTCCCACTCGCACAAAAAGTCCCTTTGTCCTAATAGCTCGCATATATGACACGTATGCGCGATCGAGTTGTATATGCGTTTCAGGTTAAGTTTCGCATTTTGAAACATATCATGTATGCGAGACTTTGCAATATGCGGAACGTCATATCGGCTATGCATATGGTGCCAGCTGGAATATATGGCATGTAGTGCTAAATGTTTTGTATAGACGATGTCGCACAGCTGTGAAGCACTGTAGTAACGGGACGTTACTTATTGTATCTGTTGATTTTCCCATCTGTCACTTGATTGAACTTAGTATGAGTGACATGACGTCATGCAGATTGGCCCAGGGATTTTGCCTACCTATTGTCCTGCCCAAAATGCGAGACGAAAACAGCGTTTTCAGTCAGTTCGTCAATGGGCCAAAAAAAAATATGGTGTTCACAATGTGAATGTAAATTGCAAAGGAGGGAGAATAAAGGCCACTTTACCATGGTAACGGTGCACTGGCAACCGGGCATGCCTCCGGAGTCCAGACATGTTTAATGATGGAAATATGAAATACGAGGAGTTTGACTTAACCATGCCGTTGAAATATTCTAATGCGAATAACTCGTTATAATTGCCCTGTCAACCTATGGTTCGCCTTAATATTCATTCTTCCCTCTAGTCTAAAGTGTAAATCGGTCTTCACGCGCGCTTGCTTATCAGGGACACCGAATCTATGCTAAAACTATACCATCGTTTTTGTGCGGGAGAATATAATCACAAATCGTCTTCGTTGTAGTCAGTTTCTCACTGTAAATTAGATTGGCACCCAGCTTCAGCTTCTTCTAATCACATTATTTTCACGTCGAATGTGATAATGACTGATCCGCCTGAATTTTAAAAAAAATTGCCATAATTTTTTGAGACATATATGTTTAAATTAAGCGGAGCATACGTGCGTCTGATGGAATGGTTGTATAAAATTGTAAGCTTTTTTGCACATATTGTACTGTTGTAGCCATGCTAGCATCCACGAGTAGAAAAATTAATGAAATGGTTGTAAGTTTCTATTGATTAACAGGCTTTGAAATGCATTAGTAAGTCTCGTATTATAACATTGCAAGTCTTTTTAACAACCCGTTTATTTCGTAAATGTGAACTTGTAAAGGAGTAATTTATCATAAGACGACTGCGAATGCGTCATCACAAAAGTGGTTGGTAATTGAATGCTGATAACAAAAGTACACTAATATTGCCTTGATAAATGGAAGTTGTTCATCCCACTGTCTTGCAAATCAAAAATAACAGTAGCTAGAGGGCGCTACAATCACCGTCGACCAACCCAGTTACCGCCTACATGTATGGGTTATGTTCGATTTGATCCATGAATTTTCCAATATACATATATTGGATCCCTTTTATTAATCATTCTTCTGTGTGCTTCTTGAAAATCTATCATTATACTGCGCACCTTCGCCTGCCTGTTTTTATTGCCAACGCATTTCCTGGCGTCGACTGATTTAAGTTTCTTTCCATTTCTCGATGGCTCTATCAACCCAACCCGAAATGTAATGATATGGATAATAAAATGCCGTTGCTTTTTTAACGGAGACCCTGACCCATTTATTTGGCCATAATATTGGTTCGTTTTTCATTGTTTTCTAGGCGATAAAGCCGACGTTTCAGGTCGCTTTTTTGTCGCTTTTGGTGCTTTCTGAACTGCAAGTGATGCGCGCATAATTCAACTTGATAATGACATTTGACGGTTCCCAGCTATTTTCACTAAGCTAAATTGAAGCAACTCGTATTTTTACGTGCACTTTTTGTGCCTCGAGATGATAGCCAATCTGAAATGGCGTTTGCATGCTGGTAAACTGCACCATTGTTTACTACCGTGGCAGCGCTATTTCAGATAATAGCCGAGTTTAATGGCGATCAATATGGAGTATTGCTCTCAACTTTATTAATTCGTCTGTCTTTTTATGATGTGGCTTCATTATATTTTAAGTGTTGCAACGTTCGTGGGCTAATTTTCGCGTCGCATTATCGCATATTTCATTTCAGGTATTAATCTCTTGCTCCGTTTACAGCACACGTTGCTTAACTGCAGCCACGCATCTTTCACGTTTCACTTTTGAATTATACCAATTATAGAAACCAAAAGCACGTGGTCATCAGCTTTTAAAGCTGAGCCTGTAGAGATAGTTGTGCCGAAGTACTGGACCGTCCCCGCTATCGATCGATTCGCCACCTATTGGGAATCTTTGGAAATGGAACACCGTTTCACGAAATGCGATTATTCAAGCGTTTTTGACTTCTGCCTGTGTGGCCTAAAACCCTACCCGTCTGTAGCAAAGCTTGGTGCATAGGTATATCGGTCCTTAGTTTTATTCACATAAATTACACGGTTCATTAACAGTATTATCTATACGAAGACAGAATCTTGGCAAAAATATATGTTGTAGTCCTTCCAACTAAATAAAAGTTTATCGTCCATACAACTGCTCCGATAAGTAAGCTTTTATAATAAAGAGGTGCATTATGGGCTTCTGCAAACTATCTGCGGCTAGTTTTATTTAGAGAGCCTTTATTGGCTGACAGAACCACCTATATTCAGGCAAGGTAGTACGTGTATAAAGGAGGCCTTAATACAGGGGTTAGTGCATTATGGACCCATCTATAGCAACCCATATTACATTATGGTGGCGTGTTTACCGATTAATGCGCAATATGTTGGTAATTCTCGAGCAGGCAGTTTGCCATCTTTGGATCTCAAACGTACATGTTCATTCTGATTTTTTCCAATGTAAGCTTACTAAAACACATTAATGTGCTTCTAATTGTACTCTAATACTCCCTCCCCTTTTTGAAAAATTCTGCATACTGCCTTGTAATCGATTTAATGAAAGCATCACGCCATGGCTTCAGTAATTGTTCCAACATGAACTACGCCACTGAAGGCTCTACTGTAAACCAGTTGTATGTTTTCCAATGTAGGAAAATGCATCAGAAGTACACTATTGTTTTTTTTTAAATTTTTAATTATTTGGTAAAAAAATGACTAATTTGCTCGTTTTACTTTTTTTTAATTAAATTATTCTGTGGTAAACATAAAGTTAACAGGATTATTTTAGGCTCTAGTTTTCAGGGTTATCTTAAAGAGCCCAGTTTAGAAAGTCAGGGAAAGAAAGGAATATTTCATCTTGTCATGAAAACTCGGCTTTGTGAGTTGAAAAGCCAGGAATAATTCATCTTTTAATGGAAAAGCAAGGAAATTCTGATTTTTGCTGATAAGTGGAATTTTGATAGGGGCTTTGAGATGTGTACTCTGTGTTTAATATTCATATCTGAAGGCGGAATAAGTCGCTTGGGTCGCTTCAGATGAGTCAAGTCCCGTCCACACTTAGCAAACATTTGCCGGAAACATGTTTCCTAAGAATGTTTCCTCGGAAACATGTTTGCTGAAACATTTTGAGCAAACATTGACTGTTTCCACAAACATTTTCGTGTTCGCTCTAGGGGCGGTAAACATCAAAGACAAAATGTTTCAGCTCAATGGCGCTTCTGCAGGCAATAGAATGTTCGTCTGCTAGTTTATAACATTGCTGGCATTCTTTTTCAATTATTTTGATTTATCGGTACAATACAAGTGCATCATTTCCTGTCTTTTTCATAAAGATTGAAAACAGTTTAAGTAAGCTACTAATGAGATGTTGCAAAATGGAAGCCAAAACATCCAATCATTTGAAACGATGTGGACGACAGTAAATGAGCATGTACACTGTAGGTAAATTGAGAATTGCATTTTTATACATTCTTGACATTTACTAGCTTCTAAAATAGTTATTATTGCTGCACTACAAAAAACAGCCTCCTTCAATGTAAAATGGGGCTTTCTGACTAGGTGTAACAGGGTCCCCTAGACCTGGATAACCTGTTAGCGTCTGTGTGCCATTTTTCCCTATTTTAAAATACATGCATGTTAAAATAGCTCGGACACTTAAGTTAGTATGCACTGTGCATACGTCCATGCATACGCTGTCGTTACGCTACGCGCCACTACGAGGCGCAGATTTCGTTGCAACGTCCAGATCCAACACGCATGCTAAAACGATATATCTTTAGTGTCAAAGGGGCAACCATATTGGCACACGAAAAGAAAGGTTATGATTGGGATAATCTATTCTGTAATTGCTTTGGATAACATGCCTGTCAATTCTGCCATACACATTTTACTAGTCATTTAAGAAATTGCGTCATGGAAAGTGTTCATATACACTGCACTTATACTTTAACTGAGTCACGATTCATAATTGAAACCTCATGCATAATTACATGCATGTGGAAAATTTAATTTCAACATTGATGATGCGACGTTCTTTTTTCATTTGTGATATTGAATTTCTGATTTGTAATATACACGTTTTGAATACACGCCGCAGGTTGCTGTTCCTCTTCTTTGTTGATGGTTTCAATTGAACGCCATCATTGTCATTGGCACGTTCATGTATGCATACCAGTGTTTGCGTTACGTCATTGTACTGACGAACTTTTTAACGCGCTTGTTATATTATGCACAGTACATGTATTTGCTGAAAGTAAACATGCTTTAAATTCCAAAACAGCCCTGGTACTGCTGGTAGCTTTTGAAGGCTTTGACATTCCCAATAATTTGCCTACACTACACTGCCTCTCCCTTTCTACGAGGTACCTGTCTGATGAAATTGAACGGAATAAAAGCTATCCAATTGCTTTGATGGCGTTTAAATCGAGCGGTATTCTGGGAATTGGGAGAAATGACGTGTGTGCTTGTGTGTTAATATACGTCTTCTATTCAGTTTTGAAAGCAACCGCAGTTTGAGCACTATCTACGTTCTTGGATGGACTTGTCAAAAACTGCAGTGCTGCATCGTGCTATTTATGTAACCTAAAGAGCATAACTCCGAAACTGGTGGACGACAAGAGATGGATTTGGAAAATGTAATTTCATAAGTCGATGAGAATGATAACGCGAAGACCGACCCATGCACACGTATTCATGTATAGGCATAAAATGCCCGCAGTCATGCATGTTCTCTCTTTATCTCTTTTGTTGAGTAAGGGCCTATTAAATACAACTGGATATGGGGGAGACCAAGTGGAAATGCGATTTTAGCGCACGTCACCACGCGGTCCTCGCCACACCCTGTATATAATTTGTTTAGCCCTTTTGCCCTCCATCAACCATATGCTGTAGTTTTGTATTTTTTATCCTCGAAAGACGTTTGGAGTGGCTCAGCTTTTTCGCCTCGGGGATCGTGCTATCCTTATATCTATTGATTTGTAATAAAAACGCATTCTCATCCATACTGATATTAAACCTGTATATAGACTTAGAATTTTTGTTCTTTCTGCCTCGGAGCAGCTTGATTTTCGTACGCTCTCGTTTTTAGATAAAATCTCAGGTGGAATTGATGATGGGGAAATGTATGGACATGCAAATGGGAATTTAGTAGTACTGTTTTTCGGTTTCCACAATGTGTACGAGTCCTTTACGTGGTTGTAAATTCGCTTAAGGAGTCTTACGTATTGCATGTTTCTATGACTGTTTTGATGCATCGCTATGTCTTCGTATTGACTCGTGGCGCTGAGAGTTCAAAACAAGGTCGGGAATTTTGAAAAAAGGTCGCGTATCTCCTAATGAATGGCGTCATAAATTCCCTTCCCCATAAATATCCCCCCATAATGGATATGATTATGTGTGACGCGCACGTGATGCGGCATTAAATTAATTACAGCGACGCTTTGTCGATTTCTGCTTGGACAATTATTGCCAGTTTACAGTTTTTCCGTTTTTTTTTTTATCGGGTGGTAGGAAAGAAATCAATCATGGAGGGTAGAGGCGCGGGGTTACGCCTTGCATGGCAAGTGATTTTTCTCCAGCCACACGCGCATCCCAAATTACACGATAAAAGTAAAGAAATGGATTTTATGAAATAGCTTAAAAAGTCATTTTGATATATCTAGAGCCGTGAGATCCCAGCTTTGACCCGCTGGCACGCAGCGATTGGAGATGTCCTAAACTGCCATTTATGGTTTGCTTCAAATGCCTCTCGCGAACGCCAGGCGCCATGCATTTCAGCTTCCAACCGTCATGGCTCCAGAAGCGATAAGAAACTAAATAAAAAGGCGATCACCCCCGAGTTTTCAAATTGCGTGCAACTCACATCGCAGTCCAAGCATGTTAAGACGTTTTAAATATTTGGGCATGCCCCATCCACCGGATTCATTCAAATCTCGCTGTTTGGACGAGCGCTTGATCTGAATAGATAAAATCCTCGTGTGCGTCTTTCCAGATTGATGACTGCCCTTTGTTACTTAAAATGTCGTTGTCGTGCCAGTAGTCGTCCTGGCTTTCAAATTGCGCGACGATGTCACTCACGTAACAATAGCGCGTTGAGCTGACTGCGATACATCCATGGAAGCCGAAGTTTGGGAAAAATAACACGGGTGACTGTGCTTATTTTAAAATGTGCAATTTTATTTCGTGCTCTATATAGGTCGACGATAATCCCTGTCTAAAAATACACATTGGTGAGCGTGAAAAAATGCTGTTTTATTCGTTCAGATTTTACTTAATGAAGGAAGATTTGCCGATCCTCATCGGTAGCATTGAAATATTTATCCATGAACGCTGTTTTGCAAGTACATGTTCTGCATGTTGCATAAAACTGAAGCAATGAAGAAAAACATCACGATTCCATATGCAGCTGTATCTGAAAGACTAGATACGTTTAACACTCAAATTCATTTGCCTAGTTATGAATTTCATTAAATAATTCATCTGGCATACATATACATTATACCGGTACAGTGTAGTATATAACAGCGACGGTTGGAAATTGAAGTCCTTATAATTTCCTTACGAATGTTTTTTTTCGCATCGCACTTCGAAAAATTTAATGTTTGAAGACGTGTATATGATGGATCTACATTTATTTTCTTACTCCAGAGTTTGAATTCTTTTATGATGAAAACCAAGTAGGCCTACACGTACCAATGATCAGCATCGAAATATTTATTTCATTGTCTGACAGAATTAGGCATTGGAGGGATTATTTACAAGCAGACAACCTTAAACATGTCAAGGGATCTTGTAGATAAAATATCTTTTTTTTAAAGAATATTATTTATGAACGAGATCTAAAGTATCTTGGAAATGCACTCGAACCATTATTATACTACTTACGCCGTACTCTATGTTATGAAAGATATATTTCAAATATGCGTTATGAAAAATAGTTTCATTGTCTTATATTGGAATTAATGAAATATTACTATGCGCATTTCGCCAACAAGCAGTAGTTATAACGAGTTTTTCTTGGTAAAGTTGCTTCAATTGAAGAGTCGTTTTCCTGCACTGTGTTATTTTTTCTCCCAAATTCAATGTCTATTTAACTTTGGCGCGTAGTTTCAGTGCGCAGAAAACACTGTATATGGATGGTATTTCAGAGGTTGGAAAGATCCGTTGTAATTCACAAAAGCCTGACAGGAAGAATTCTAATGAGTGCATTAACGTTCCCATGGCAAATTTCTGCTATCAAAAGACGAGAGGCGTTTTAATTCTTCGCAAAAATGTGAGCTATATGAATGTGTGGAGGGAATGAAAGCAAAGGGGGATAATACCCTGCTCACGTGAGCTCAGCTGTTGCCTTTCCCCTTCCGTTATATAGCGTGGTAGACCTCGATGGAAGCCTGAGATTATATGCCATCTCTTCGGACTATTCTTTAAGTGTTCTTTGATCATGTGTTTTAACGGTGTCCTGCATCGCGCCTCAATCGCTCTCGGAAATGCTTAGTTTCCTCTATAATATTAATATCCCACATGACGAATAAATTTGTCATCAGGAAGGGCGCCGTCTGCTGGTTGGCCTTTCTCGATGGTTCCACAGCTGTTCGTCTTCCAATTTAACCCGCTAGTAAATGGGTTTTATCACCCTGCTCGGTTTTATGTTTCGGCATTTCTTTCTGCGCCATTTAGGTGCAAATCGTACCATCTTTCAAGAACGGCTGAAATGCTAGGGGTGTGCACCTTAATTGGGGCCTGGGGCTGTCTCGTGCCGTGCTGGCTGTCGAGACGGTGTCACTTTAAGGTGACGAACTTCACCTCACACTCGATAATTTCCACGAAACTGCTGCAATATGGCGAACACATTCTCCGTGCATACATGTACTCGGAAGGCAGCCATTGCCCATCAGTTTTGTAGAGTGAAATTAATTAGCGAAAGTCCAATGGCTATCCAGTGTGCACGATTACACTTTTAATAGATAATCTGGTGAAAAGATAATTGCGCGTGAAATTCGAAACTGAAATTGCCTGCGAGCTTAAATTTCTACCATATCGCAGCTTCGCGCTGATGGTTTTATCACCCTGGCCGGTAACCGAGATGATGTATCACTGAATCACAAGGGCACTAATTAATCAGCGTAAGAGGCATTACGACTAAAGTTATCTTTTTTCTGGCTTTCGGGAGGTACAGAAATTTGTTGAAAAGATCAAGTGTCACTTTAACCGTCATTGGAACGGACTCATCTGCATTTGGTCTCATAGCTGAAGATACATTATGTATACATTATGTGTATGTAATAGAGAAAATACATTTTCTGTTGTTAATGTTAACTACTGTGACAACCTTTCGTATTTTTCACAAGCTTCTAACCTTCATAAAACTAGTTTATTTTTGCATGCACTACGTTTACTTGCAGACTTTAAAGTTTAACTTAAAAAGTCATTCTTGCCTGCCACCTGTGGTAACATATTGGAAAACACTCAGTATCGTCAGCTTCATAAAAGGCTGAAGAAGTTTTTATTGAGGGTGTAATCTTCACTACAGTATCTTAATCTGCTAAAAATAGATACAGCACGTTGATTTTCTGCCATCTTGGAAACGTTCACCAAGCAATTTGCTATGGAAATATGAATCTGGTTTTAAATTTATCACAAACACAGGAACAGGAAGTCGTGTTCAAATCTCGAGTCAAGTCTGTTTAATGTTGGGCTATTATTAGGTACCTTAAACTGTGTACATGCGATTAGCAGCTTAGGCGGGTTGCACACCTAGCTGACAAATGTGAAACATCAGTATAGCTAACTTTTGCTATAGTCGAATCAAAACAAGATCAGAAATATTCAGCTTATAGATCACGCCTTCCCCCAGAAAGTCACGCTTAATCGCCGCCAATGCCCAATGATGGCAAATGAGTCATAGGACAGGAAAGATTGATGGCACAACAGGGTCTTTTTCCATTGGTCCATTTGAATTCCCAATCCATTCTTAGGTTAATACGACTATAGGTCCATATTTTTAAATGTACCGCTGCAAGCTGATAGATGTCAGCTATGCGTGCGAAGGTGCATTGAAAAATACAGCTAGCGAAGGTTAACTACTAATTTACAATAAATAACTTATTTGTTTAGAGGTGTCTTGAGTCAACTCAGGTTTCCACGCATGACTTAGAACAAGATTATTAAATTAAAAGTCTGCGCGTAAACCTAGTGCATCTGTTAAAATAAATCACTGCACACTGCAATCAGTGTTTACTTTACGATACTTTAGATAATTTACTGTTCGTTGAACGGTTTGACTGTCGTCGGAATGTGTGTATACAGTATCTGTGTTCATTATTTGAACTCGCAAATTTTTATAACCCTGGCAAAATATTCTGTGATTGACGTGGACTGCGGGGAAAGGATCTCGACACCGAGGGCCATTCCGGTCAAAGTAGGACGTTGTGGTAAATTAAAGCCCATTAAAATATGATAGTTTAAACACGATAGCGCAAAATGAGTGTGTTTCACTTGACGGTAATTTTCGCTTTCCTGCAGGGATCCGATGGGAAATTGAATTCCTCGTGCATATGATTTCATTTTCTGTTAAACCCATTTTTAGGTTTTAATGATTTTCAAGAAGGGCAAGATTTGAAGGCGCGATTTTCACCGCCCTCGCCTATCTTTATCGCTTCGAAAATCCATTTTCCACGCGCCTTATTAAAAATCCGCCACCGCAAGTAAAAACGCGCGGCCAGGAAGCAGCAGCATGAATTTCACGTAACGACGCTATCTGCAACGGCGAACACCCAAGGCACGTACTGGGAAAGTGCGTGCATCTGGCGAATTTACTGTACTGTTATTATTATTATTATTTCCAAAGTTAAACCGCTCGCCGTGTTCTGGGCAGCAGCAGGCCTACGAGCTATGCGCGATTTCACGAACGCTTTAATGGGCGCGCTCGGGAACACATCTCAAGTTCATCGCTTCGCGAATTCTTATCTTTTCGCGTTTTATGGCAATGAATGTCGGCAACACCATGCACGTTTCTGACATTTTTGACCATAAATAATTTATTATTACGCTCTGATATAATCGACGTCGCGCGGCATTGTCACGTTGGCGAAGCTCGAGACGCTGGGGGCGAGGCTAGGCACGGTGCTACCCTCCAGTGTTACCCGGTGGTTTAGTTAAGCCCCTGTTTTCGTTCAAATTGAACTCGTTTCTACAATCCACCACTTAATTGTTTTGGGCCTATTAGCCCTGGCCCAAAAAAACGAGGAAAAATCAATAGATTGCGAGTGATGGCAGGCTTGAGTATAGCGATATTGGTAAATTCCAATCTGTTATTAATCGTTCAGACGGTTAATTTTGGTATCATTTCAGAGCATGGTCATCTCATAGCGAATGTGTCGTAACGCTCACCTAAGCTAACCGATTACTCGGTCAGGTCTGGTTAGGTTAGTGTGATGTCACACCCGCTATGAGATCAAGATACACCGTCTATGAGAGTTAACGACAAAATCGAACCTAATAGTTTCATCGATAGCTCGATTATTGTATCACGTAATTATGCTGTATAGCTAACATTTATAGGGTAAGAAATGTGCAGAGCAGATGTGATGATGTGACATCCCTTTGACATCAACTAAATTGACCGATCGCTTAGGTTTGGTTAAGTTTTAGTGTTACTTCGGTTGGGGCTGGTTAGGTTTGCGTGACGTCACATCCGCTGTGCACTTTTCTTGCACTATAAATAACTTTTGGCGCTCTAGTGACGTGGACCCGATTTTATAGTTGTCTTGTCATATGGACTCGGCAACACTGCAGGGCCCTCGAGCCGCAAAACGAGGCGACTTCCCTCGGAAATGACGCTAATTGAATCAACACTCGCCGTAAATAATAGGGCGGAAAAGCAGCTTTGCGCGGAATTCTAATTAATGCAAAAACTGCAACCGTGCAAAGTGCGTGACCGTAATGGTTTAACGACCCGGGATGAATTAGCCTAATACGACGTCGTCGTTTTTCGGGCGTCTCTGTCGCATCAGCAGGCAAGAGCAACTCCTGCCTAATTCAAGTTGGGAGCACGCGGCCACCCTCTGTGTTGGCAACCCGCACGGCACCATCCATTTTCAAAGCGTATACGTGTGTGTTTGCAAGGGGCGGCGTCCGTCCCCCGAGATTCACTTTTAATTCCCAACGTACGCGTTGCATTACGAGGTGATTTCCATTTGGTACGCGGGCAGAGCTTGAATCGAGCGTTTCGTGTTTTGCCTTCTTCCACGTGCGGATAATGGCATTCAATAGCGAGGCTTCCGTGGCCATTAGTCGGTGCCACCGAGGATTCGCCGCCTAATCCATCTTGCTTTTCCAGTTTCGTTTCCACGCACCTCGCGGAGCCCTTGCTTCTGAATTATCGTTGCCATTAGGCGCAAACGTTTCGCTCGCTGGTCCTCATTTCATTATCTGGCCTTCGGAGAGCCTTTCTCGCAGGGAACCCCCTCCGCGGATTTACGGCCTCTGACTCGCTGGCCTTTTAGCCGGGATTCGCCTCGGCTTCCTGGACATCATCCGCACTGAGATCCGGCGCCGGATGTGATGTCACTGGCGATGGCCCTAAGCCTAGCGCGGTTCGAAAATCACTCGGTCCACTACTCGTCTAACCATCCGGTTCAAATTCCACAATTACTATTAATGTACACGTATAGCGGACCTTAGGCTGGAAACACACCGAAGAGAACAACACGTTTTAAGCAGCCTGGTGCTGCTCGAAGCAAACCTGAACGACGGGAATTGCACGGTGTTAAATGGAACTGATACAGAATCTCGTTCAACTTCCTTCAACTCCTTGCACATTTTTTGCTTCCAAAAGCCTGAGTTTGCAGCAAACGTTCTGTTCGCTTCAGTGTGGTTTCGGCCTAATCATAATGGTGTGTGTCCATTTGAGACCTGAGAGCGAAAGTAGCCTCTCCCAAGGGGCTACGTTCTACTGAACGGTGAACGCGTTCTATACTGCGTTCAGATTGACACGCGCAATATAATTTAGCTCCTCACGAGATTATAATTTCCTTCTCAACTCTCAAATGGACGCCCACCTTTGACATGATAGTCTGTCCAGCAAGAGAGTATACTGAGCCTAAACCAATCGGAGATATTCAACTTATAGAGTATGCCTTCCATTATAAAGTCACGCCCACGATGCACGTGAAGTCATAAAAGACCAAATAAAATGGATTAATCGAAAAGGACGCTCTTTCATTCCATTGGTCAATTTGAATTCCCTATATACTCTATTGTTAGACATATTATAGTAATGTCATTAACAGAAAGTAATGATCGTGTATGGTCAAATAAAATGGAATGCTTGGCTGTAATGATGTGAATTTAACACGATCGTCTATGGCTGACAAATATTGAAGGAATAATGATTGTTGGTAATGCCATTAATGTTGTCCCGACTAATGATCGTGTAAGGTCCGCTAATAGGATGTATATTTCTTCAGGGCTTGTCGCCTCGGTTGAAAAAAAACCGACGTTTTTGCGTGGAATACTTATTATAATTGCTAAATTTATTTTCCCTCGTGTAGAATCGGTCTGCCTCTATTATTTTTTATATTTTCATAATGTCTCGTTTATTTAAAAAATTACATTTGAAAAAACCGTTATGCGATGCGATTGTTTATACACGTAAATAAACCGAACAATTTCAAATCATATATCATAACTCAGACCCTAGTAGATGTTCAATTTTACTGTGGGAAAAAATAAATTTACTAATTATAACAAGTACATGCATGTATTGGAAGAAAAAATGTGCATTTTTGTGTGTGTGGTGGACATCCTTTTGGGTCGGGCTTTAAACCGCTTGTCCGGTCTAGGGGCATTTTTTTCGATTTTTTTCTCGACCTGTCGAGCTTTTATCGCGAAATACCGGGGGGAAGGAAAGAATAAATCAAAATCGCCCAAAGCCTAATTACCAAACCTAAAAAAACCCATAAATAGTGCGTGAGTGTGACGTCTTAAGTCCATTTTTTGAATGAACGTCAACATGCCCCATTTAGTCACTCTTTTTGTCCCCCAATTTAAATGGCTCGTCATTTCTCAGTCATTTTTATCTAACAAAACAACGTCCTCGAATTGCCTCTTTATTAATCTCCTTTTTATCTTTAGCTAATGATGCTTGAATTATAAGATCAGATGTCGAATGATCTGACAAATTTGACGTCGCTATTTAGTACGGAATAATTAATCGGTTTTAGACCTCCGAGGTTCTGATCAAGTAAATGAACTAACGGGGAGTTGATTGTCCAATTTGGCCAATAATGGACTGGAGGGGGAAGGGATAGGGCGTCAAAAAGTCAACTTTTTTTTGGCTGACGTCCTTTATGAACGGTTTCGAAAGACGTTCGTCGATCGGATTTCCCCTCGTTGGTGAAGTCGAAAGGTGCGCTCGGAAATCTTTGTGTAGATTGTATAAATAGCGAAATAAGAAACGTAAATTGACAACGACATCATTGAACCGCAACATTAATCAAATGGCGTAACGCGTGTTTTCGTAAGACGTGCGGAGGGATTTCGGAAAGCGAGATCAATTTCTTAGCTGAAAAAACACTTAAGCCACGCGGGTTTTCCATCTAGGCGATGCATGTTTCCAGGCACCCAGAATTGGTTCGCTTTTATATACACGTATTCAACTTGTTCACTCCATGTACCTTTCCGATTATTCGCTTCCCCTCGCACGCCTTGCCTGTTTTTGTTTCGCAGACGTCACTGTTAAGTCTCGTTTTTCATTTCTTATTATCTAATTTCGTCAATTTGGCTCCGCCAGAGCATTTCAATGGCTCCAGAAAGGCATCTCAAAGTATAAACCATCCATCACAGTAGGTGGCGTTATGAATTGGTCGGCGCTACGCATTTGTTGCAGTTCCTTCCTCCCCACCTCATTTCATCGGGCGACGGAGCAAGCCTGATGTGCGTGGAATTTGACGTGACGTTTCGTGTCACGCACGTTTGGAGGAACTGACGCGTGCCACGCTGACGTCACGAGGGCTAAGGTCGTCTTACTGCTTTCATCAGATCCATTATAAAATGCCATCGTTGGTTGGGCTCTTTGGGAAATATCGAAACTTGTTGTTTAATTGATTGGGGCATTTAAACGATTAGGGCAACGTTCAAACTTTCCAATTAAACTTGCCAATTGAATAGCATCATACCCTAAACCTTTCATCGTTTTTGAATTCATGCAGAACTTTCCGGCAATTATTCGATGAACTTTTTTTTCCAAATTTAACTTGTGATTTAATCAAAATCTGGAAATAGATATGCGTTCTGTATGCCCTTCATCTTAGTAAAGACATCGCAATCAACTTGCCAAGCACCAACAAATTGGTTCGATACTTGAACGACTTAATTAAGAAATGGCATGCAAGTTGGTATCGCGAAGTCACTCATCTAAGTCACCGAAGTGTCAAATGTCATTCTGCTTTCCGAAATACATTTGAGAAATACAACACCGGACGGTACTTAATTAAACGGAAAGAAAATGCATTTTCCCGAACTGCAGGAAACGATAATTATTAATTGCGTTATTCTAAGGAGATAATGTTTCCACGCGTTAGGAAAATATATAAAATGCATTGAAAATGCACGCATTATTTGCTTGTTTTTGTTTTCTTAATTAATTCTCTCTTCAGCCCGACTCAAAAGGAAAGCTGCACTGTGCAAAAAAATTACTCCGACATTTTTGCTTCAAATACTTGTTATAATTACTAAATTTCTATTTCTTTCGTGTGGAATTGGTTATCCTCTAAGGTTGCGTCACTTTGTTATACTTTGAAAATGAAAAAAATAAAAAAACACTTTCCGTAGTTGCAAAACATTTTCTTATAAATAAACGAGTCATTTTCAAATGACAAAAAAAAATAACGGACCTGTTCCACACGAGGAAAATACCAATTTAGCAAGTATTTGAAGCAAAAATGTTGGAGTAATTTATTTGCGTCCTTCTGCCTCTGCCTGCATTGACAGAATATATTCTAGCAGTATATTGTATAACTAGTTCTTTTTCGGTTAGTCTAAAGCGTTTAAAGTCGATTCAGTTTTGGGCAGTGGATTCTGTGTTGTGCATTAACCGTGTAAGGCCAGTGTGTTGATTTCGCACTTCACCGTGCTATCTGCATTGATTGTAATTCAGTTGCAGTCCTCCGACTCTATTGCCGTTCATTACTGTAATTTCGATTGGTAATTAGCCTTGGGAGACCAGCGTTGTTGATGTGTGTTATTAGATCAGTGCATTGGGTGCAACGTTTAAATCTGGCCATGGCCATCAGGATCGCTTGACGATGCGAACGGAGACGGATTTCTCTTGGCGGATAATCGTCTGGTCATTTCAGTTTTGAAACTCATATTTTGACCCATCACAGCGCGTAATTAGTCGCATGTTTGAGCCCTCTCGTTGGCAAGCTATGCGTGTCTCTCCAGATGGCTTTTCAATTTGGCTGCAGATTAGATCGCTTCAATAAAGATATTTTCGGAATGGGTCATGCAGCGAGGGGACCCAGAAGTTGCAGTCCCGAATTTCTTTCTTCCTTTTTTCCTCTCTCGCAGCGTACACCACGCACATGTGATCTCGGTGATAGTGTATAGTGACGCGCGAGGGCAAAAAACGACAATATGGGAAAGTGCATTTCAAATGGTTTTACTAAAAAACTGCAATGGGCTTCAGAAAGCCGTCTCCACGCCAGTTGCTGAGTGTCTGTCTAGTGAACAGAAATTGCATCCGGGTAATACTCATTGCACTCTCCATTCTTTCGATTTTTTTTATCCCTCGCCTCTATTGGAAGCCATTTCGTTACTTCCTGCGATAAATAATCGCCTTTATATGAATATTTCGCAGCATTGCTAATGTGCGCACATCATTAAGTCCTACGGGGCTTCAACGCACATTAGAACTGGGTTTCAATTGACACTAGAAGGCTGATTTTGGTTTGACGAGGAGCAGACTTCTTGCTCAAGTTGCTCGGTCGGCCTCGAGGACTCGCGGTTGTCTTCAGCTTGTCTCGTTTACGCAGGTGCAATTGGCGGGAGACGTTTTTTGGTTCATAACCGAATTTCTCGCAGGATCTAATTAAATTTCGCGACCGTTAAAGTTTAATCTCTCGGCAAAACAATTCTCTTAATAAAATGAAATGCCGCGTGCACTGATTGCGCGCAATCTGTCTCCATGTTTGGAAACTTGATATCTGCAGTTTTATAGCCGGAGAATCAAACAAACGCGGAGGACGAGTGCTGCTTGGCTGGGAATTTCGATATTTTACCCTGAGGGAAAAGGAACAATTTCTCTGCTCCGAAAAAGCTAATGTTGGCTGTAGACACGAGAAATCTCGATTTGACCGTCGATCATGGCTCCCGGGCTCCACTCAGATTCTAGAAGCAAAATATATATATATAAAAAATGGATGGCGATAGTGGAGACCGAGGACGGACAAATAAGAACCGGTCTTATTTATAGCCCGTAATAACCCGGCTTCTTCGATGAAATATTCATCGCTTCGTAATTAGGATCAATTGTGCCTAACGAACGCCGCCGAAACGGACACCGGCGGACAATAAGTGCATTTCGCAGTTGAGCTGGCATTCGGCAGGAGGCGCAATTAATTCGCCCGGATTCAGTGCCTGATGCGATTTTCAAATCGGGCCAAATTTCGCCTAATTCCTCGCGCGCCAGCCTATCGATTCGGCCGCGTTTATCAGCTCACTGACAGCCACTTTTGCCTTATTAATCACGGTGCTCGAACCATAAACACGACCTGGCGTTTGTCGAAACGCGTAGCGCGCGATAAATCCGTCCCTCGCCCCATTCCGCATCCTTAAGACTCCAAGTCTCCAGCGCGTTTTCTCCGGAATGTGCAAATTGCGTGGTTAGCGGCTGATTTGGCGCTAGAGGCCCTCGCGCATGCCCTCCGAATGGATCTGCCGTCGATTCATTAGGCAGGCTGCAGTCGAGCAAAATGACTCCGAAAATCCATTCGAAGTGATTGCTCACATGGAAGTCGCCGAAGTTTTCTTCTTGATTATTGTTTTGACATCCCCGAAAGAAAATTGCTTTTTTTTTTTCTTTTTTTCCTTTTTCGTTTTTTTTTCTTCCTTCGCCAAAATGTTTCCGTTCTAATCCTCGGCGTAAAGTTACTACCGCTAGATCCTAGCACTTTAATCCAGCTCCCTGCAGATGGCGGGGGGCGCCTTTGGGGAGTTGCCAAGGTTTTCGGAAGATTCGGGAAATTGAGAAGCAGCGCGATTTTCGATCGCGAGCCGGGAGAATGCATAAATTAAGCGCAATTAAGAGACTGCGGTCTCGGTAGAATTGGTTCGGTCCCACTCTCCGAATTGGAACCCCCGTTTGCGTTCGTGGTTTCCCCAGCCAGGCGAAGGCGAATGTTATTCTTGGGCCGCGGCCTAATGAATCGCGATCTTCGTGAAACTTTGCCAGGCGAGGGAGGGGCTGATTAAATAAGCACGGCTGCGAAACCGTGATGTCACGTCCGCGACTCTGCGTGGAATCACCATGGCGACAAAGCTGCGCGTCTCCATCTTCGCGAAATCAGATTTGTTTCATCGCATAGGACATGCAGTTTGCTGGTCAAAGGGCTGCTTAAGCAGCAGGGGCTTAGTGCCGGTGCTGACAGGGTTGTTCATCGGCGATGCATTCGCGATTATTCGGCTGGGGCACTCATTTGCGAAATCGTGATGTCACGTCCTCGGCTTTGCATGGAATCACCCGGGCAACAAAGCTCTGCCTGTAACGCTTTCCCCGACTTCGTGCAATCAAAGATCTCTTTCATTGCACTGCAGAAGTTGGGTTCTGCAGAGTTGCTTTGGCAGCCAAGAGCTGTAGGATGAAACGCTGATAAGGTTGCTCGATGCGATACGCGGATTGGTACAACTGTTGTTCACGTCCGAGCATACGCACCCAATCAAGAAGGCAATCAGTCACGGTCTTGTAATAATTCTTCTTATGTAAACACGCACGTCGATGATTCGATGATGACTTCTCAGTATCATGTGGCTGATCCAATATTCTCTTACGTGATGGGTTTGGTTTTCGTCTTGTCTCTCTTTAACTTGACAATCTGGTGCGATTTGCGCATTTCGATTATGCCAGAAAAATATTTAAGTTAATTATGAAGTTTCCATGGAGTAGGTAGTGCAGCGAATGGAAATTAATAATCGGTCTAACGCGGTTATTTTCGATGGGCATGTAACCTCGCAGTGTGCAAACCCATTCACCCATTGCGTGCACCATTTTTCCTTCTGTCCCCGTGATGCATGTAATTGATTTCTAGAAACTTCAAATTTTCGGGGTATTTTCGCGTAAGGGCTCTTTCAAAGAGAATTAGTATCGATCGTAATGTTTACAGTTGTTAGTTGTTAAAAAATGTATCATTATTTATTATTTATTTGTAATGCACGTACGTTAGCAAAAAAAATAGCATTGATCAGCAGCTAGTGTTATTCTTACTGATGTAAGAACATTCTGAACAATGTTATTTCGGAAAACATACAGTATCTTTCGATGTTTTTTATCGTTGCACGTAGTTGTTTCATGAAGTCCATGGCCGTACAGAAAATTGACATTACCCGGAACTCCTTTGAGTGTAAGATTTCGGCGTATTCCTAGTACATGTAGTACCATACTTTGCTCTCACTCAGTCTCTGAGGTTTAACTGTACTATTGTCAGTTCGATTATTGCGAACGTAAAAAGTAATTGGACGGCCCCATTTAATCAAGCAGGGGATAGGTTTCGAAGTTTTCTTTGCCGTTCCAAGTATTTGTTCTTTGACCATTATCTCTGAACTGTATACAGTAGCTTCCTTCTCGGTGGAAGATCCAACCTTACATCAATCTACCAGGGAACACTTACAAGCACAAGAGCTTATTTAATGAAGAGATGGACGCAACCGCTCTCTGTTAAGTCAATATTCGACGAGGCAAATAGAAACTTTAGGGCATAATGGCGTTCTTTTAATCCGAGAGGCAATTGCCCAAAGAATGTCTGAAACACTCGAATCAGTTTGCAGCGCAGGCCCAGGATTCGTTAGCATTTTCAATACAAGCCCAGACTTAGCACAATGCAAGCGTAGCCACCCACTTATTCAGCAACAATGAATGAACGGATACATTGTGCCTGTAGCCTCATTCTTTCATACATTTTTATGGACAACAAAAAAAAACGTTTTTTTCCGTTCGGGGAGGCATGTTTTCTTTGGCAAGCCGCACGATTAGCAGAGAAAGGCTGGATGAAATCGTTTTATTCTGGTCAGGTTTTATCGCGAGTTCTCCCTGCCATCTAGTTGGCATTTTGTGAACTAATGTCCTCGATGCTTAATATTTCCAACAGAGGGCAGCACCGATCCATTGCACTATGCGTATCCCACTGCCTATAGTTTGCATAGGTGGTGAACCGAGGATGAAATAATTGTTTATCCCCATGGGAGTTGTATATATTTTTTTTAAAAAAAAGAAATGATTTTTGGAAGGAATTCGCCCTTGGGAATAGCCGCTCGCGTGGGGAATCGGCGGAATGATTGGATTTTGAATCTAAGCACTTTGTCAATAACGATGGGAAATGTCAAAGAAAAATGACAATCCCATGAGAGTGTTAGAAAAATGACATCAAACTCCGAGGAAAGTGCTTTCTTTTCCCGTAATGCGTACAGTATGGTAGTCGTGCTTGTGTTGGAAACTTGTTTAGGGTCTGCGCTGCACGTATTTCTTCGATTCACTTAAAATTTGAATTGAATTTCCATGCATGTCAGGTAATAGTCGTCATGACTTTTTGATCAGCGAAGATAAGATGCAGTTTGGTGAGGAGGAATTTGGAATTGCTCCTTTCTTACCAATTCGCCATTTTGTGGAAATAATTTTATTTCCCAGGAACGTACGTGTACTTTTCGAAATTGAAACATTCAGTATGTCCATTTCATACGATATACTTTTCCCCCCTCCAAATTGGTCTTTGGATTTGTATAGCGGCTGTTGCCCAGACAGCAAACCGATTAACATATGTCAAAAACATTTATTGTTATGTACGGTAGCCAAATCATTTGGTTTTTGCTTTTTTAGCTAAAATGAGGTCATGGCATTTTAATATGTACACAGTCCTGGAGGCTGTCGTACTGTTTTATTTTGTTTATCTTTAAATAACTGAATTCCTTCTGGACGAATACAATGGACTGTGAAAATAAAAAAAATCTTAATAGATGAATAAAATTGAAGCAAATGTTTCTAACTGAACAGAAGTGTTTTGTTTTCTGTTTGAACAGGGTGCTCCAATTCAATAAATGTATATGGGCTTTCTGCAGGCGATCTAAAACACTATATTATGAGTTTTAAACTTACATGTATTTTAGCATTACCTCTGAAGTAGCAGTACGTTTATGTGCATAAATTTCAGCAAAGACTGACTACCTTACTTATCGATGGAATTTATAATACAGTATATCTTCTAGTTTCATGCAGGCAAGTGCTAAATTGAGTTTTATATTTTAAATTGTAAATGTGAGCTTTATGCTGAAAACAAGAGATGAATCTCGGTATTTACCATTTTTTCATACAAAAAGTAACAAGATTTTTTAAACAAAAGAAATGTAGTCATATAATGTAGTTAACATAATTGCGTGTTTTTCCTATCGTAATGGTAGTTCATTATGATAGTAAAAATCCACACTTAAATATAATTACTAATTTTTAAACAGCAAACAATGCATGGCTTTTTGATTCCATGCTCATAAAATGCAGATGTGAGATACTTTAGTAGAATAACGTCGTATTTATGAGTACAGCGTCTGCTGAAGATCGAGCTTGTATAAATAATTTCACTGTCGACTTATTTGATGACGTCATGCTGACGTACATTGCCTATAATTAATGTCATCGTCGCAGATGATGCCTAGCAGGCACTGCCTCATTAATCCAATCGTCTATATTATTCTCGATTGCAGTGCTAGCACTCAGCATTATGTCGGATTTGTTGGCTAAAACCATGGTGTCTTCAGTGCAGTATTACTTTTACTTTATTGATTGAATAGCTCCCCATTCACGCATTTTAGTGCTGAGCATTGCAAAGTGCACCCAGTTTGCACATTTCTTTAATGCTACAAGCGTGTGTATGTGTTCTTCTCGCTAAAGTGTGCGACGCTCATCGAGATATCAGCAATCTAATCATTATTTTCGAGGATGGATAATTTGTTGATACTTACAAGCTCAAAATTTAGCCTTATGCAAAAAACCTATATGCATGCTGATTTTATCATAAAGAATTTTCTTCGTGATGGCCTTGCTGATTTTGAATTTTATTGAACAGTTGACACTGTTCATACAGTAAATACTGTACGCCTATATAGGTTTTGCTTCAAATTTAGCTAACCTATTGAAGTGCATAGAAACAACAGGACGATTTCAAAAACACTTTTAGAATAGCAACAGAATAACACGTCTGTTAAAGCCATGCGGGCAGTTAAATCATCATCCCCTTGGAATGCGATCCACACTTCATGACACCACTGACCACTCCATCATTTTCAAACTTACACACGTTAAACAAGCCCTATGTCACGACTACCGGATATTTGGATTTGCAACAAAAATATTTGTTTTGGGGCGTTTTCAACTTAGAACATGTTATCTTTTAGTCCAAATTGATTGGTTTAGAAAGCTTGATTGACCATAGTCTTGCGGTGGATATCAGTGAAACTATCATCTGCAGCTCTCGCACGACCCTGTATAGATGCCATGAGTTATGGTAAATAATATCCTTCATGTTTCTGGTTCAGTGCCGCCTTGAATCACGTGGGCACGTACAGAAGAATTTGGTGTACATGTATTTGAAGCTCTATTGTGAACATACGTTGCTGCGCTCGCGAAAGGTTTCTTTCGTTTCTGTAACTTTTCCTGTTTGGTGACATGTAATAAACATCACTGCCAACGACTTCCATTCAGGAACTTGCACAGTTGGCTGATATATTTCAAAACTAGAATAATGAAAAAAGCGACGCGTTCCATCGCGGATAAAACCAACGATGTGAGCAAATCTGCTACTTGTCATGAAACGATGTCCACTTTATTTACAAATATACGAGCTTAATGGCTTCAGAGTTGGTCTGTGATGCTTAAAAAGGAAATTACTTCGTAAAGATCAGGATCACTTATTCAGCAGTGAAAAGAAAAGGTGTTCAAAATCAGCCGCTAAAAGAGATAACGTTATAACCGGAAGGTTTTCTTTTCCAAAGCCTCATTCGGTTTTTTAGACGACTGAATTTCCCACTAAACCATTCGGAGTGAACCCCATCGGAAAGCACCAGATGCGTTGACTTTCTTCATCCAGTTTTATTGATCAAATGGCTTGTATTTAAGACTTGTTTTCAGTCATTGTGCCAACTATTTCCTTCCTTAGCCCAGACATAAAACCTGGTCTTCGTGTAATTACTGCATCCGTTTTATTTTGCTAACAGTTTGTTTGACAGCTTGCAAAGTTTTCACATTTACACGAATTAAAACCCAAAGGATTTTTCTCCATTTCTCACTCAGAAAAAAAAAAGCATCTTTTGAGTCCTTCCTCGAAAACATGCCAATGTGGAGGGATTAAGCTGCAATTTCACGCCATTGTCTCTGGATATCCATTTTCATTCAGGATGACTTACCGAGTGGAATGGCCTACATGGGGGCTTTTTTCGATTTAGATGTGATGGAATGATACCGAGGGAGGGGGTGCTTCAGGTGACTGTGAGTCATTCCTCCATACGTGCCCATTGGTGTGCGGCGGTGCTTGCGATGGATCGACGAATCCAAGCATATTCCAGCCATTGATTAAATGCGAGCGAGGGGCCCGGTGATAAATGAGCTTTCAAGAACGGTGCACCAATGAAATAGAAAACTGAATTGGAATACACTCGAGGTTCCAAATATATTGTGGATTTCTAGCCATGGAATTGAAGCAGGAGGTTAATAAAAGCTGAAAATGCAGAGAGACTTAATCCCCGTAGAGGAATTAAAATAGCGTTACACATGCAGTTCCCCACCAATAATAATGCCCTGCGCAAAGCCTGTTGTAAATTCCGAAACATACCCATACATCATTGATCTCTTTTGCATTCTACACGTGTTGGATGGTCTTTGTGGCTCTTGTCCCTACGATGACTAAGACATTGAGTCATGGGTATTTTTCCATTGAGACTCCATTAATGCACACCACCAATGCACGTTCTGAACGCTCATCCTGTTAATGAATAATGTGGCTGATTAAATGAACAGATAAAACGATATTTTCGCTCTACATGTATTGACATGCACTGTAGCTCCAGGATTTTGCGACGGAATTCACTTTCGAGAATCTGCTTCAGTAATTGTTAATTGGTTGGTCCTGCTTTTCTTTAATTGGATCAGGGACACTTGGATTGTGAGCTGCATTTTTTTTATAATTGGGTATTTATACCCATTGATTTGATCATGCACTACCAACGATTCTTGTGGCCAGTGTCTTGTTTTGTAAATTGAACGCATCGCTTCCGTTCCTTTTTTTCTTGTTTCCTCAATACATTTCGCTCACTTGGTTAGCTTTGGATTTAAGCGAACGCTTAGTGGTTCGCACCATTCCCATTCCTTTTTATCGTGTTTTTCGGGCTATAGGCGCCTCGAGTATATACATGTTCCCATTATGACAATGGATTATTGTCGCTGTGCAGGTCCGTGCTCGAAAAGCGTAGCCATGTGACATTTCAGACTATAAATAAACAGTGCTGAATGCCGTAATGGCCGGGCATATTGTTCCATATTGCGAGTGCCAATGGGTGTGCCATCAGTATGCATGTGTATGTAGGACATAGCCCTAGTGTTCGATACCGAGCTACTCAGCTAGTGCATTATTTTTGTTTCTCACAATCTGTGGCACTCAGGGTTGCAGACGTTGTTTGTTGTTGACGCATAACTGTTGCCGTATAAAGAAACACATTCATGATAGATGACTGTTTAATTATTATAAAACAAATAATTACATAAACAAAGGTTAAACAGTCAGGGTCTGTAAATTGTGTTTGGACATTCTTCTTTTAATGTATTCCATACATGCACTTATTGGCAGTGGTGCATTGTCGAGAGTGCGAAAGATATATGCTTTGCGGAAAGCATGCCCAATAAATGCAGCATTTCTTAAATGTTTATTTTTAACATTGTTTTCTCCATCTGAATGATGAGGTTTTCCATACTCACCCTTGTTACGTGTCTACAAAGAAGGTTTATAAATAGGGCTCAGGAAAGAGCCTTGTTCATAGCTCAGTTTGTTTTAATTGTTTGTTATCATTATAGAATGAATTTAACGGCGATTAAAGATCGAATTTGAATTCAGCTTTAGCGATGAACATAATATTTAATTGCCTTAATATACTTCTTTAATTTTCCAACCGTATTTATTTATGAAAGTTAGAGGTTAGAAAATACTAGGGAAGCAGAAAATGACTGCTTTTTGAACACTTGCTCGTTTATAGAAAATTAATGTTAAAAATAAATTTCAATTAAAACTCCTTTTATTCATCAATTGATGTGAAGTGAATTAATACAGTGAATTAATTGCTGGTGAAATATACAATGCAAAACGGAACATTAATCATGTAAGATGCATACTTATTCATTTTTTAATTTTTTATTTAGGGTAGAATTTATATTACAATTTTATGATTTATTTATTATTTATAACAAGAGTTATGATTAAAATATGTACCACTGAAGGTCTAATTGTGTACATTGTTTTAATAACATGCTGGGATTTCTCGTTGAGATAGTCTTTAAATTGTTTCTCGTCAAAAATTGCCTTTGTGTAATTTTGACTAAAGTAGATTTTTTAAGCAGAGGAATAACGTTTAAGTGTATATTGCTACAAGAGCACACGTTCGATCTATTGTGTAGTAAATACACTACTGGTTGACCTGTATAAGCTGATTCGATAAATTCAATACGCATTAACGTTTGTCTACATTCTGGGCATCCCAAGTTACTCGTATGATTTTATTGAGCAATGATTTGCGTATTATTTTCAAAAGAAGATTACCTAGCGTAAAAGACGTCTACGAATAAATATATGTTTCACATGGATTTGGATCTTGGCAAATTTCTCATAGGAAACAATACAGGTCTACTATAACCACCCCATGTGCGTTTCAACGATTTCAGGTCAAGGACAGGCAAACTTCAATGGAACAGTTGACCTTTTGTTAATGGGAAGATGCATGTATTTAATTTCTAATTTCATAAATGAAATTGGTAGTTAAAACATGAATAAATACAATCCCCGTGAAACAAAAAGGTTATCGTTTTGAAGACTTGTAACCTGGGCAAGAGTTTTAGAATAGCTACACTGTAGTTGTATGTTAACACGAGCCGCCACGCATAAATTCAGAATACGTTATGTTCGCGTTTTCGATTTGTTTCATATTGTTTCAGTTCCGAATTGTGATCGGAAGTGCGAAAACTAGTAACCACCCCTTACTGTTGTTAATCCTAGTATACACGTGTCTCATATATCTCGAGGGCTTGTTCGCATTCGTATTTCTTAAAGTCGAGGTTGAATTTGTGTTGCCATTGCTTACAACTACAATTAGAGGAAGTCGAAATTCGGTGTTCTCGGAAAATATCCCGCTGATTTCAAAACACCGATGAATATGATTCTTCGTTTGAATGTACATCTATTGCCTGCTGAATCTATTATTAGTGAGGTTATTTAAAGTTTCCGTTGTTGTTGTAATATTTTAACATGCTGAAAGAGGTTATGAAGATGTGAACCAAACTTAAGACTTATTTTCCGTACTCCTGAGTTAAGTTTAGCTTTGTTGTTGCTTTTCTCACGTCCAGTTTGTTCTCTTCAGTCTGTCATATCTGTCATAGGTCAAACGAAATCGTACTTAAAACGTGTTTTCCCCTTAGTTTTGTAGGCCACGTATGAAATTTGCATTATAAACAAGAAACATGTAGCATGCCAGAATGAAATGTTGTTTTTACTTTTCAAGGAAGGTACAAAAATCGTTGTTTCAGGAGGGGAGGATTTGTGTTTCAAAGTGCCGTTCATTCAGTGCAGTATACTCTAGGCCTACATGAAGACAACTATGTAGTAACCATAGTTGCGATACATGTAGAATAAAATCCTATCATAAATGAAATGTCAGTATTTTTATATGTTCGTGAAGTTTTTTTAATAAACTTCTTTATTTTTTATATACATGTACATGCTTATTTTATTGCATAAAAACAACTTTTATTCTCAACTTTCAAAACTTCCTAAAATCTTGGCTTGCATTTCACAAATTTGTACATTCCTTCTTTCTTAGATATATGGCTCCCCAACTCTAAAGTCTGCAAGTTTAATTGAGCTATACATTAGTTCTTTTATTATGTAGCTAGTATAGCTATAGGGCTATGCAAACGATTTTCCAGCATTTATCGTGCGTTTTTCATGCGTAATTTCCGCTAAAGCGTGCAAATACTGCTATTAAGAATACGGATCCGTAATATACGTGCATTTTTTCTTTCTCTTTGGAAATCGTGGCGCGGAAATATGCCACAGAGAATCCACGCAATTTAGTAATCCTCGTAAAAGAATAACTACCGACGCACGAACGAGACTTTTACCATTTGCCACAGTTGGAAGGGTTAAATCCGGTTTAATCCAAGAATGCGTTAACTTTTGCGCAGGCGCATGGTGCTTAAATTACTTTTTTATTTAAAAAAGTAGTGGCGTAGTGTATCACTTAAGCATTTTGATGTAACATTTCAAACCATATTTCAAGCTTTATTTCTACGGCTGCTTTCAGGTGTAATTTGTAACCGAAAACGGGTTATTCACTAATAAGAGAGTTTGCCATTCTTCAGGCAATATCGTCTCATTTTTGACGAGCATCAAAGTGGAAATAACTTACATGTGCACGTAAAAAAACTGATGGAAGTCTCGCAGTGCCACTGATTTAGAAATAGAGCATTTGTTGCAGGGGACGAGACCGAGCATGCAGTGTTAACTACAATGCATATTATTATTTTTCACATTAAATTTTGAGAGGGCAATGATCGCCTACAAGGAATGACAAAGTATTGACCTAAATGTCAGTTCTTCACGAATATACATGGCGGTGGGAATTACCAAGGGGTGTACCGTTGTCCAGTATGGTTGTAAGCGATTTATCTAACTGTCAGTATTGTAAGTCATTATAAGTTCCCTTTAGTTTGTTGCCTCATATTTTGCAATTTCAATAACGATTTAAAGTCGTTTCCTCCAGAAAATTTCCAATAGATATTTCTAAAAAGAAATCCCGCAGGCGTTGCATAAAATCCTTTAGGATATTTAAAAACTGCTTGCATCGACAGAAATTCAATTTAAATCTATAAGATTTTTTTATATATTTAAACGCTCTTAAATACGAACGTTAGTTGATCCCCGTAATTTGAACGTTTACTAACAGCTCTCTACAATCGCAACCCGTATTTTGGATGTTCTTGATCTATAAATGTTTTAAGAAGATTAGTGTATGCAAATGAAAGTGTAATTTACAAGTTGTATATCATTACTATAATATTTGCACGAATACTACAACAGGGATTTCCATACATGTAGTAATGACGTACGCCTAACCAGATTTGCGTACGATTTTTAAAATAAACGACACCGGGTTTCGATACATTTATGTAAATTGTGTAAGTAACGCTAAAGGATTATTTTAACCTAATTACCCTGTCTATGATTGGATATCTATTCTCTGGCTTTAACCGTGTTAATTTAAAGAATGATGTCCAGTGGTCAGATTTACTGCTAACTGTGGATTTGGTTAGTTTTCATCGGCTGGCCACATTTACTCAGTCGCAATTAAGGGGATATTTATTTGGACAGCAACATTCGGTGTGTTAATAGCTTGGTAATTTTAAATTATGTGGTTGGTGATGTCGTTGGGCGTTTTACTGGCGCAGGAATTGCCATTTAGAATCAATATTTTAGTGGAAATCCGCTTAATGTTATCAATCCCGTCGTATCATTGAGTTACATGTACCGTATACATCTGCGTAGATAAACTTGCTATAGCAAAAAAATTGGGAACGGTTTCTTTTAAAGATGAAGTTGCACATCTCCCTGACAAACAAATTTTTTTTTTGGAAACTTTTTTTCTGAGGAATTTTCACATTAATGAAATGGCATTTATACATATACGAACGTGCCTACATAAGCAATAACATGCAGTGTACTACATCATTTCTGGATTTGACCTGCTTCTTCCAAAATTGGCTTGATAAGTCATCGGTGTTTTTAATGCTTTTTCTAAATCCTATTTCATTTTTTTCTTAAAAAAGGTCAACCATGAATGCAAAAATAATAATGCGGTACTCAAAAATTTATGGTTCGACTATTTTTTCCTCATAATAGCAGAAGTAGGTCTAATTATATATGCCCGCAGATGCAGGTAATGTATAATATTATTCTCTCTCGTGAAATTCCATGCAGAAATGTAAATGCATATTCTAAATATGATATGATTTCTTCTTTTCTCCTTCATTCGTATACATATACAATTATAATATACAAGTAGGCTGTATTTCCTACTCATCGAGTTCGATTGTATGCTCAAGTTATTGCAGCTTTATTATACATATATTGAACCATTTTGGTATTGTAAATTACCGTTGGATTTTTTTGGGCACCGAACTTAATTCACGAATCAGGCTAATGAGAATTTAATCGCAATAAAGGCCTTATTTTGAGTTCAGTGCATAAAAGTAGTGCTGTACAAAGATTAGTCGATGAAAGATTGAAACTGATCATGGTGATTACAGTCTGTCTTAATGCTTCCTAAATGAAGTCTAATTACTTTCAAGGCGTATATGCAATCAGAATAGAGATAAACGCGGGTAAAAACCGCTTTCTAATAATGCAATTCATTGCTATTCTAAAGTGAATAGGCGATTCTTTAGCTTAGCATATGCGATTATAAGCTGCCATCATCTGGGAATCAATATAATCATCGCATTATAATTCGGAGTTTGAAGCATTTTTTTCAACGTATTGTATATGTACATCGTACCGACTTTCTAAGACGACCAATTTCAATGTAGTCTTCTTCAAGGCCTGCGTTTTCTGTCAGTAAAGATGAGTAATATGGACGTCAATGGAAGCCCTTGTCACAAACTATTTATTGCTGATGAATTGAATAATCCGCATATAAATGCGTGCATTGGGGTCTTTACTTGTTCTACCATAGACATTATGAATGGAAATTTAGGATGAATATTAGATATAGACCTTACAACGACCGTTCTTTTGCTCATCATCGTTGGTCGATAATCCTTGGTCTTGTTCATTGCTCTCCTATGCGTTTCGCTACCCACTTAGATTCGCAGATTTTTCATGAAAAAAATGAATCTGCTATGAATGACATCAGGGTCGCATTGCATTGTCACCTTTATGAAGTTCTTATTTAATGAAAAATATTTTTTTAATTCGCAAGAAACGAGATTGTGGCAGAAAAAAAAAGACAGCTGCATGTATTATAAAAGCTGGACTAAGTTCTATTTCGGATGAATTTACGAATCTTTGAATGCAAGTAAAAACAATTCTGAGTATATCAAATTCATTCAAGTGCTAGTTTCATTCTATTTTGTTTTGCTAAGTCGCATTTTGAGTGTTGCAGTAGGCCTACTCTAGTTTCTGAACACAACTAAAGCACGATAGAAGCTTCAGCTTTTTAAAATTCTTTGGAAATACATGAATCTAAATCGTAGATTCTATTTTAGCATCCCTTAAAGTTTTACTTTTCACGTAAAATAGGAAGAAGAAAAAAAACCAGTAGCGGCTCGACTTCGATCGTAAAATCCCTCCCCGAACCGCACGAGCAAAGAGGATTTAATCTTGTCAGTCATGATATCATCCATCACAGATTGATACGCCCATTACACGTAATCTTCTCCAGTGCTATTTATTTTCTTTTGCATAATGTGACGCGTACACAAACCCATTCAGCATCTGTGTCATTGTCAGTGGCTTCGAACGTGTCAGCAAAGGTTTTCGGTGCGTGTAATCCTTTGACCCTGTCTGTCCTAAACTGTTACCTGCTCCGTCGGGCTGCGATTTCGAAAGTGTGCCAAACTTCGATGTGTACTGTCATCGCCGAAAGCGAGGAAGAGTACCGTTAACCCAGGAAGTCGGCCAAGAACTGGTTAGCGGCAAGACACGCCTTCGACGCCAGTTAATATCTCTTACCTGGTTTGCAACTAGGCGCGCGTACCCAACGAGACTCCGTAGCTTACCTGTGCCAATGCGTTCGTTAAAGTGGGCGAGTCGACGGCACTACCCACGGGGGTACTGGGCGATTGGTGGGCAAAAACTAGGTAAACCTCTATAGGTGTTTGCCAGCTATATGCGATTGTTATTATAGTTCGTTATCTGACCCGCATTCACGCGTTAGAACTGTGTGGAAACTTGCCGGATGAAACAACTTCGCACGGCCAAATTATAGGATTTTTTTTTCGAGGTTTTAACCTTACTGCCGCCTCAATCGGGATTATAAATTGGATTTATCCGGGCAGCTGCGCTGATTTTGCATCCTCGGATGTTGCGATTTCCTCCGGTTTCCACGAGAACCTCGCGGTTTGTGAAGTGCCCATCGAAAGTAAATTCCTGAAAATGCCGTTAATTGGGATAATTTAACGTGCTATTTCGGACTTAATGAACCGGTAACATTGGCATTATTGCACCGTGCCCATTCCCACGATGACGACCATCGGAAGCTTGGTGGACGCATCATTATACGATACGGTGCTAGCATTCGGCAGCGGAGGTCACATTATCCCACGTGCGTATCTTGGGAGACGAAGAGGCTTCTCTGGATCTCGTCTAACTTATTTTCGGTAAGATCCACAACTATACACAAAGTGAGCCTGGAAAACTAGGGGGAAATCAAATCAAGTACGGTAAAAACGTCGTATGGAACATGGGAAAAAATGAAATAAAGATGGACATTTTGGATTTTTCATATTGGCCTATAAAGTTTTTCAAATATAAAGTGTACTAGCAGACCACCAATTCTACATTGGAAGAAAATGAATTTAGCAGTCATAATAATCAGTTCAACCAAATTTATCCCCGAAAGATTGTTGTGGCAAGTATTCGTTTTGTTCAGCTTGAAATAGAAATTATCCATATTGTGTTGAATTTCCGCTGTCACTTATGTTCACGAAGAAAAATCGACGGGATTATTGTAATTTGCAGTTTCATGACAGAGAGAAGCAATGCGTATTCGAAAGAGGCATCCATATCAATTAAAACGGGAATATCAGCAACATACGCGAACATTCATGATTGTGATCTTCTGAAGCAGCTTAACAGCTTAGGCACCAACTTTAATGAACATGGATATGCCCGTTTTCTTCTATCTTGATTTTCAATGGCTTTTTGGTAGAACATCCCCATGAACATATGAGTATTATTTATTGTGAATACATGTTTGCGTCACTATTCATGGCTTTCTTTTCATCCATGCATAATGATGCAGATGCAACGGAAATGCCAACCATGGCCATGCTTTGAGCGTGTATATTTGCTTTGATGCCTTTGGTTGGGAAAATTCCGCTATTTACCTTCTTCTATTTCAATGGATGAAACCTTCTAGAAATGCGGAAATATCTTTTGGGAAAGCTGCAAAGTAAATAGTTTGCAATTGCGTCGATGTGAAAGTAATCAAATAGCCCCAACAGATTTCAATTTCATGATTTCACGATAAAACAAGTAGTTCTGTGCAATTTAATAAACAGCCCAGAAAAAACATAAAAAGAAAGCAAATGAAATGTACTTTGGCATTCAGGATAGTTTGTGCCTGAAGGACTATACAGTTAAAAATCGACTTCTTTTTTGCGTTCATCTTGAAAGAAATTGAATGCTCAGCAGTAGCCTGCCTTAAAAAGTCGAAGTTCTGGCATGAAAAAATACGCAAAACGTCTTGACAGATGTATTTCTATTCTCTTTTTTTTTGGTTTGGAAAATACACACATTAACAATAACTACAAAATGGATAATTACCTCAACCTTTCTTACATTTAACTTTTATAAAAAAAATATCCATGTTTAATCTCTTCCTATATATGAAAAAAAACTGACGAATTCGCCTGTAAACATTTAAGAAGTACCATGTTAATATTTTGTTTTCATTGCATTGCCACGATAAGTAGCACGATGCTGCTCCTAAATTAATTAGCTGAAATAACTTTGCAAACCTTCTGAACTTTAGATAATTAAACTTCAGGTCATTGATAAAAACGGTATAATATGCGCTTCTGGAAAGAGAATCCAAAATCTCGTCGATAAAGAGGCATCAGTACCAGTTCCAAGCTCATCAAAGAAATATTGTACTAGATTAACCTACTTTAATAAACTGTTTGGCCATTGTCTTTTAGCTGTGTGTGCACTGTATAACGCATACAAAGCAATTTGTATTTTCAGCAAGATATGTCCTTGCATTATTTCGGGGGCTTCCGGTTTTTATAGTGATACACGTAGCGGCTTCAAGTGTTCTTCAGGAGGAAAAAATGAAATTTTTATTTAACCTTCTTCTTAATCATTGCGTTTATTTCAAGCAGCTTTCAAATTTGCTCGTGTGCCCTTCACTGGAATATATTCATTTGTCTACGTAAATTGACTGTTGGAATTTGTAAATGTTTAAAGAGGCCTTAGTTTTAATACCTTTGTGAACACTTAAAAAAATGTTTAAATTATCCTTATTTGCGAGCTAAGCTTTAATTTGGTGAGATGCTTTATTATACCTGTTTCTGTGAATAGCTTAATCATATTTTAATTGAAATAAACATCTTGTTTGATATATTGAATGCACAAATATTCCATTGGGTGGCACTGATTGATCTTTGCCAAGTGCAACATTAATCCTCAATACCGCTATTTATAAAACGGATTTAGTTGCATTTCTAGTACATGTACCATGGAAACTAGAACTGTTTGCCACTAATCGCCCTTGGTAAAATGTAAAACCAAGGACACAGGATATCAACGAAACAGCTTATTTTAAGCCACATTTGCATGATTGTATAAACGTGCAATCGTAATTAATTTCTTACTTTCTTGAATTTAGTTTTTATGGAACGGCATGTGTGTCATTGTAATTACTATGGCTTTCTCTGAAAGGCAATGCGTGGTAGGTCGATAATGGCGTGACAACGTTTTCGCCCAAAAAGTACAGAATTGTACACATGTATATAGAGTCGATTTGCTGATTATCCAGGGTACAAGTTGTATAGTACCTTAACAAATAACTGAGGTGTCGGAAGATAAATGCGTGGTACAAATGTATTTCACTGAATAAAACATGCCCAAGGAATGCTTTGAAATAGCAGTTTTTGTCATGCATTCCGAAATACATGTACAGTGTATATTAATAAAAGCGTAAAAATGGGCATAAATAATGTCAGCGTTTAGCGAGCGCCTGTTTTCGTCAGAATTTTAAACGTTAGCATAAATGCTCCGCGTTCCATTAAATTACTGGCCGTTCAGTTTGTATCAAATCGATGCTTTTTTTACTCGCAGACCTTTTGAACCAAGCAGTTTGAAACATTTGATTATACATGTACATTATAAATCTTTAGCAAAGTCGACCTTTATAAATTTATAACCGTTTGCTTGCGCAGTCGACCTGCTATCTGGCCGTGCTCTCTTTTAACCCAAAATTTTCATAATCATCATCTTGAATATGATGAAACGAACTTTCATTCAGAAGCCTTGAGGGCAGCAGTTTCCATATAGTTTTTCTAAATTACGGAGGGAAATTAAGGTCGGATTTGTTGTTAAAGCAGATGCGTGACACGGTTTGATCAATAGAATACATTAGTCTTGTCCCGATGACACCATCATTGTTGTACATGTATACGTTGAATTACAACGACCATTTACAGAACTTTGAAAATCGTTGAAATGACGTGGCGTTGCTTACCTACATTCATGCAACCTCTATTGAATACAAGAAACGTTAACTGTTTGCCCAATAAGTAATACTTTTTGAATGTTTTCACTGCGCGTTTTATTACAAGTGCATGTACTTAAATTATTAGGCTTTGATCGCCATTTTGTTAACGTTAGTTAACTCAATTTTTTAGGAAATTCCCCTCTACATGAAAAGCATAGGCAACTACTTAGGAGTGGTTAGTATTTTGAGCCCAGAGCAATAGTGGCCTTTAATCAAAGAAAAAAGGAAGTATAAGTCAATACATTTAAATTAGTTTTTCGACGACTGAAACCTGTTAGCTGTATTTTACGGAAACATGATCATTAAAAATCCAGTTCTCGGCATACAAAATTAATTGAAAATCGTCACGCATGTGTTTTGCAAACCCGTATGAATTTTCACCAGTGTTTTTTTTTTTCCCAACTTGCCAATGGCGCGAAAGTAGCAATCTAAATGTTTTTGGTTTCCCGTATATTTTCATTCGTGACAGTTTTGCAGCGTTGCTGTCGTCAAATTAAGTTCTATTCGGATTAAATCTCTCTCAGAAGGACAATGGCACCATATAATAGATTGGTTTTCGGTCCTGGCATTGCGTGGCTGCTATGGACACTTAACTTCACGCGAAATCGATCTAACACCTTTTAAGCGAAACGTCGTAGGAATACCAAAGTTTCCTATAGAGGCATGTCAGCATGGCCATTTTGACCTATTGTTAAAAGCCCGAGGATGCCATATGTGCTTTGGTGCAAGCTCTTATACGATTTTCCTGTAGACCGTCATTCAACAGCTGAACATCTGGAGCCAATAACCGGAAATGCTAGATAGCAGTCAGTTTGTTGAATAGGCGAAATGTACCAGCGGCTATAATGTTTAGCCACTTTTTCATTCAGCCGTTTAAAGTCCCTGTTGTCTGCTGTCAATTCCCTAGCAAGATGGACAAATTATGACTTTACAAGTCACTTGCAATTTTTTTTTGTAAATGTTCAGCTGATTGTTGGACATACGCTGTACATTTATGTTGCGTAATACAGCAGTCTGCTGTCTGCATTATCATTTGGCTATCCCGGGTGTCATAGCTAACCATATGCATTTTTGAAAATGTATTCACTCATTCGAAAACAATCTGTTGTGTAACTGAGGTTTCGCTGCTGTGAAACGTTTTATGGACGTGTATTTGATCGATGGCCACAGGAAAATGTTTGTTGCACACTTCCGCTACAACGCAGATTGCGTACAGAGATTTATATGGAATCTCGCCAATTTATCGTCTGCAAGTAATTGGTATATTCCTATCTACCAACAATATGGATAATAATACAGTAGTGCTATCTTTGCTGTGCCAATTTTTATTAGATCACGGTCTAATTAACTAAATTAACTCGGAATCGATGTTGGAGGATTGCATAGAAATATTGCTATAATTGCCTTTAGGATGAAATCATCGGTACAATTTATTATTGCCTAATTGTATTTTCTTTCTTTCTCGTTTTAGGTAAGTCTTAATTCATCCTTTATGTCAAGGGTGACGTTGAAATGGTGAGTGGCTTTAAACAAATTAAGATTTTATCTATAAATGGAGCTCCAACTGCACATTGCAGTCGTCTTCGTGTATTTACACGTTGTGTCAGAACGACATACATTACATCCTTAAGTCGTTTTGCTTTAATGCTGCTGACTAATTCTCCGGTTATGCAAGTTCTTTTGAAAGAGTTTTTGTGTGCCGTGGCTTCAGAAATAATTTCATAAATTATGCAGTGTGAATGTGTCGAGAGAAAACATTTAAATCCTTATACGACAGCAGACTCAAGGTGTCCTTGAGCTTGGACATTCGAACGCATGCCGGATTTTATTCTTTTCAAAAATGATTGGAGCTCATCTTCATTATGCTTCATCATCAATTGAGGAAAACACATGTATATCTTTGATGATAGCAACACCATTCATAAACTCATTCACGTCGTAAATGTAAGCGTTTCTTTAGAAATGTTTCCAAGAGCATTTCTTGGGATATAAAATGATGCAAGTGCCCGACGTGAATTATAAATTGCTTTAACAAGATAATCTAAATGAAAAATAAAGGCATTTGTATATAATACAATCTCATAGTTGAGCATCTAAGATACACTTTTGTGATCCATATTTATGACAAATTGTTATTTAGACATGTTTTTCTTGGTGACAGCTTGATTTATAGTGAAGCGTCCCGCTTCACCTTGAGCTATTTGTTTCAGGAAGTAGTCGTGGGCACTTTGATTCGGAGTCCTCGCCCGGGTTTATGCGAGCTAGGCGACATACAATAGTTAGAGGGGCGTTTTCACTTCACGTCATCTGTGAGTCATGCACCAAACTGCCTTCATCACATAATCTCAGATATGGATATGGGCAAATCTGTTAGGTGTGAATTAATAAAACACCTTAAAAGTGCCTTTCGCACCACCCTTAGACGTGGCGAGGTGAGAAACCTAATTTCGGCCTCACTCTTTAGCGTGTTTGAAAAATGTATTTCCCGTTCGTTAAACTGCTTTCTGCAAATTATTTTAGAAACATCGCGTCTAAATATCGTTTCCAGTATATAGATAACTGCTGAAAACGCCTGTAGGCAAGCGAGCTCTCTGCACAATCTCTGATCAGCCAACCCACGTACATTTTACTCACTTCTATAGGCTCTGTAAATTGATGTAGGATTGAGAATTTATTTTCAAGAATTAAATTATTTTACATGTGTTGGCAATCTCTTCACGCTTTTCATAGCTTTAAGCTATAAGAAATTCAATTTAGCAATGATGTTGGTGTCCACAATAATGCGGTGGAATCTACCGAATAAATTGGGTTGATGCATGGATTATACTCCCAATGGCATATCCTTGCAGACATTAGGGTAGTGAGTTGAATTTAATAAAATTAAAATTGTTGATTTATAGTTTATTGATTATAAGTTTATTTTTTACCAGAAATTATCTGAAAACTTCAGCATCTCTGTTCAAACGCAATTGTCGTTTGGGCTTAAACGCATCACACTCACTTGTACATAATGTACATGTATTTTTAAACATCCCTTTGATCCCTTCGTCGCAGCAAAACAATTAATGCAATAATTTTTCCATTCTGATCATAATCTGGTCAAATCTCTGGTTATAAACGGGTTCAGTTAAACCTGTAAAATCTTCCGATTAAATGGCATAAACGTCGGAGCCTTATTTTTTTCTCCATTTCAAATAGCGTAAAATGATGTGTATTGAGGTGCATCACCTTTGTATTTATTACAGTGTACCGTTAATATAATCCCAGAGGACAAATTGTTTTTAATAATTTAAAATTACGAGCTAGTTTTTGCAGAAGTGTATTTTCATCCACAGCACAGTGTGTTGTAGCGAAGTATAAGGTAGCTTTAATACCGACAGTCTGTGCGCTGTTGCAATGACCACATCTGATGAAAGTGCCGTTGTAATTAGTGTAATAGCTAGAGAGTAATCCTTCTGGGAATTGTGTCGATGTGTTGTCAAGCATTGCGTACTGGCTGGTTGTCACCGAATGGCTCCATAGCTCAAACGAAATGGAAAAGCGAATCCCAAGTTAAGTTCATAATGACCATTCTCTGATTATCATGAGCTCCGAACAGCTGGTTGCGCGGGTCTTCGTTAGCGATAATCCGTTATAACATGATTGAATTCAATTCAACTCAGTACTTTGCTGTCCCTCTAGCCTGTCACCATAGATATGCAAAGTGGTAATCCATCAACACTAGTCGTTGGTAATAACAAGGGGCAGCAAATGACGTCCAGTCCTTTGTATATTACATGCTGTACTGTATATTAAGAATAATTTTTCCCTGTACAATAGCCAATGCTGCGGGCTTATTTGAATATATTGTACTGTTACTGTAAATGCAGGAGTCTTTCATTTATAAGGGCTAGAAAATCAATGAACCAGCCTTGCTTATATGCATGTAAAGGCCATTCATCTTTGCAATTTCTTCGTCTTGAAATTCATGTACCCGACATTCGTGAAAAATTGTAGTTATTTTTCGCTTATTACTGCGCTTAAAACTGAATGAGAAATCCTTACTACTTATAATTGGCCCTGTATGGCATGCTGTATGCGTTTTTCTATTTTTTCAATCCCTAATGCTTGAACGCGTATACACTGCATGTTATCATCGTGAATGTCTTCTTTTTGGCAAGCGTGCCTAAGGCCTGGAGCGCTGTCTACGCCCACCATTACATGTATTTGTCTGTTCTGCTGCGATGCTTCTATCCTCATACCGTTATGAACGATAGACACATATTAATTAAGCCCGCATGTCTGCAATATACATTTTTTTGTGAAGAAACGTAGGCCATGAATTTGGATCTTTTCGTAATTACGGAATTAAAGAGGACAAATCCCTCGAGAATAGTCCCGAATGTATGCCAACTACTAACTTTTCCATTAAATTAAGATTTTAGGCATGTCATTACTTTACATAATATCCGAATGAGCTCGAAATTACGCGGCGAAACATGCAAGACTTTTTTTTCGGAGATTCTCATAAATAAAGCGAGGTTACTGGTATATGGCGTAATATTCCGAATTAATAATTTATGGATTCCATTGTCATAGGCTCAAGACCCATATATCAGCCACACGCACTGTGCAATTCGCGTGCCCATGTTGATTGAAACGCTGACGGTAAATAAAAATGCTGAAGAAAAGTGTTTGAAACGATAGCGGCTCGAAATAAAAGTTGGCATATAGTGCATTTCCATGCAAGAAATTGTATTACGTAAAAAAAATTGACGTTCCTTAGGCCCCGAAGGCACAACCGAATCTTCAAATTGCATTAACCGTGGAGAATTATCAACATTTAAACCCAGCACTAAAAGCTTAGTAAATAAGGAGTATTAAGTAAAAATGTGTACGTTGCGCTTTGGGATGCATGTAATGAGTGGGAAAAAATGATCCAGCGCAGCGAAGGTGAAGCAAGCCTAAAAAAATACTATCAATTTAGCGAGAATAAACATACATTAGACATGTAAAAATCGTTCTGAGCATGCAAAGAAAAAAAAAGGAAAAAGAAATTGAATAAGATGGCATTAAATATATTAGCACAACAGGCTGAAAAAATTCTATTATTTGTGTAATATAATTTGTCATTAAAGCTAAAAAATCTCGCAACTTTCCCGTGTAGAATATCGCCCCAAGCTCAACAAAATGCGTCGACGGCTAAATTGTGTGCACAACTTTCAATTAGAGCGAAAACATGCATCGAAATTGATGCACAATAATTTTCTTAATGTTTACTTTAGACCGCTCTTTTTCTGAAACGTTCAAATGACTTTTTTTTATCTTATTGTGCAATTAAATATGCTTCCAACTACACAGTAAACCGCTAGCTTGTGTAGAAAGCTTTACTGAATTTATTACATTTGTCTCGTGGAAAGACATTCGGCTGCAATGTTTGGATTCAATGGACTAACCCAGACCAACTTTATTGAATATAAAGGCAGTTAACGTTAGAATCATGCTTGGAAACACATCATAGCCCAAATATACAATGTTCCATACAATGTTGAACCGAGAATGCATGCAGTGTTTTTTTTTCTGATAATTCTGCTGATTTTTTCTTTTCATTAGATTAATTCAGTACTTACAGGAATGTCTGAACGCTCACAAATAAAATAAAATATCACATAATGGCGAAACTCCCTAAAGGGTGTGCATACCATCTTTCATTGCAGGTATGATAATCATGGGTATGATCAGGTGTAAATCGAGATCTGGTCGTTATATTTCATATTATCTGAATGAACCGATGTGGCATGTCCAGAAGTCTAGGAAATTAACACTATTATATTAAACCAATAACACAGTGAAGGGCAGTATTAAAATGCATAGCGGCACTTAATTTCGATATACGTGTGCGTGTACGCTCGTACATTGTATTTTATTGGGAAGTTCAGTCTACATTTCCAGCATCGATGGAGCTGGAGTGTTATCATTCAAAAAAATTAGGCCGATATTTTTACAATTATTTCCACTGCTTGGATTTGGCGAGAACATGTACATGTATGCTGCAAAGATACCAATGAAGTGAGCTGAGAAGGTATTTAACTGTTTGACAAGTTTTGAATGAAGATGTACGCCAATTTACGTAGTTTACACGACCATTAAAGTCGATTCCTATACGCTGTGTATACAGTATAGTGAGAGATGTCAATTTCTACTATAAATTGCTAAAATATTGTTTAATGTATTTTAATGGCTGGATGCGAAATTCAATGTGCAAAGTAGTTTGCGGCAAACCAAATATGCTATACATGTAATTGAGAATTTATTATATTTTTCTCCAAAAACTGGATGACAACTTAATAAATGAACATGAAAAAAATAATTCAGACAGTTAAGTATTACATGTACAGGTATAACAGAAATAGCTCATATTTTTTGAAATTCTTGCGTTTAAATGCGTAGTGTAGAGCTATCTACAAGATACATGTGAATCTACACAGCTTCGTAGTTGTTGCATTTAATTTTTATTCAGTCTTTAATGACCTGGAAGCCAATATTCCAGAAATATAATTGACATCCAAGGGAAAAATGTAGTGAGCCTTTTAGCCTACACTCTTAAAAATAAAGGTGTTCGAAAGTTTCTATAACACTTAAGGTGCTATATGATGCTATAAGGCTGTCATTTAGCACCTATGCAAAAAAATTAAGGTTCTATTCCCCTAACCTTGCAGAAGGTGATAAATGGTAAACTTAAATTACAAAAAAAAATACTATAATCACTATGTACATGTTCAACACTGTACTCTTATAGAACCTATAGAAAAATATAGCACCTTTGAAATGGTTTCATAAATTGAACTTTTGTAGAGGTTCCATAAAGCACCTTAAGCGGTTTCCCCGATGTAGCAGGCGATTGAACCTCAAAATATTAAATTTGATATAGGCCTAGTTTATTCACTTCTGAGATTCACCCTGTGTATTTTCACACGAATACAGACAGGCATTTATTAATTTAAAATAGCCCTCGTTGTCTGGACAAACACGTAGCCGCATATACATCCAAGTTTGTCCAAACTTTATAGCTACTGGTTTTGACTGAAGGGGGCTCCCTGCACGTAATTAGCGAGTAGAGAATGCTATTAAAATTGCCTAAGGTATATTTATCTGAAAAGGAAAAGAATATGCAGACTACACCCTTTTGATAAGCCAAATTTTGACGTTAAAGAAAATCGTATAAAATGTCCTGGATTGCCTCGTTTTGAAATGCCTTATATGTGTTTTCATATCCTTAATCGATTCCGTGTTGGCTTCAGTTTGGAAATATACTGTGGCCTTTGGCTAATGAAAATAATAATTATAGCATGCCTTGAAGAATTAATTTTTGTTTTACGCCGGTACACCGTGAGTTGCTTGTGTATAATTATTGCGCCCCCGTTTTTTAAAACCTAGTTGTTTTTAAGGTCACTGTAATTTTGCAATATGTAATAGGCATCAAAATTAATTTCAGACTTTAAACAGACGTGCACATTATTAATAGTGAGTAGTTTTGATAAACTTGTCGTGGACTTAATTTTACTCAAATATTTGTTTAAACCTATATACATGTATACAATTACTACAATGTGGCGTGTATTCTATCTTGCATCTCCATTTGTTAATGGACTACTCCAAAAAACCTGTAACTGGTGCACGCATTTTCCTGCTTACAATAATTATCGAGGTAATAATTTATATTTCATACTGGTTTACCTATTTTTAGTGGCAAATTGCGTGCGGATAAAATCCATATTAATATTAGCATCGTGCTGTATGCTCGATTTAAAAACGAACACCATGCTTTTCATATTCATACGAATGATCATTTATGGTTTCCAAAGCGCGTTCAGAGATCAGTTTAATGTCATTGTTTTTTTAATATAATAATAATAACGATAAAGATGTGTATTAGTTATATTCGATCAGACGTTTTTAATTGATTTATGAAGTTGGTTTAATAATGGGCAATTTATCAGAGTATAAGACTTGGAAAGGTTGACCTTAGTAGATAGATATATAGATACATATGAAATGATAGATGGATGTGAAATGATATATGGATGTGAAATGATATTCACTATATTTTTTTCCAATTCCTTATAGGTTGTACTTTCATGTCTCCTGTAGTGATGTACATATAAACAGTTGTGCATTGCAGCCTAATTGTAGTTTTTTCAAAATAACGTGAGCTAACTAACCTCATTGTGTATTTGCCTTGATCTTCTCCAATAGGCTAATAATTTCACCTTCAATGACTGACTTTATATTATGCGGGGTTTTAAGTGAATGGAAATTTTAAGGCATTTTTAAAGGCTTTCTATGCAGTATTTTTACAGTTCCTTGCCTAACCTCTTATCTTTTTTCTTACTCCCATCCCCCACACCCGAATGGGGTTCTTTATCGATTGTCAGCTACGAAAGTGGCTGGTTGGTGCTTCAATTTTACAGAGATGCGGTGCTACTTCTTCCATCATTCTCTGCTATCGTTTTCGTCCATGTCCGTTTTTCCAGTACGGCATGCAGTAGCCATACGGCGCTACGATCTTTGAATGCATGCATGCTCTTAAGTAGAAATTGTTTTATCTCGTCTTTAATACACCGTTGTATTGCGAGTGAATTTATCTTCACTATGTCCATTTGTGTTGTCGCCGCGGATGGCTCCCAGACAATGCCGACATTGACAGGCTAGATATTTTGCAACGGAATGGTCACAGCCTGCGCTAATGTATTTTCTCTGTTATTGGATGCATTAATAATAATAAGATCAAAACTATAGCGAGCAAATTAATATCTCTATTATTTATGACTGCAGCGAGGCCTCGCACATATTGATACACTACCGTTTTCTGAACGAAGCCTTGAACAACTAATCTATGTGGCAAACTCCTCATGTGGGCTGAAGTGCGCGAATCACGCCGTGATCATTCACCAACCCTTTGAAGTTTAATGGCCATCTTCCTTCGGGTGTTTATTATTTTTAATGAACCTTTCCCAATGACAAGTGTGGATTTTAATGCAGAGTTTATTATAATACGTCTACTTTACGTGATAAATCATTCGAAGTGATAATCGTGGGCCGTGCAAAGCGTTGCGCAAGTGCCTTTTAATAATGTTTTGCACAAATTGAGGAAGGCCGAATTGAAAGCGATTGAGGCTGGTTTTTTTCCCCCACTAAACTCTAGTTTTCTTCCGCAATTTCATCGTATTGTTATTAGCATGGCTGCGTGCTCTCGGCTGATGTAATTAGTTCATTTGGATTTTTTGAAGATGTGCTTGAGTCGTTCTGCGAGTTTACGAAACGCAGGTTCGAGTAATCATCCACGTTTTATTAGATGGAATTGAGGTCGACTCGGTATGCCCGGGTGTTTTGCCAAAAATACAAAAAATCGGAATAAAACCTCGCACTGTCTGATGTGGCGAACCGTTACAAATAAGAGCATTCGGTGATGGTTCTGAAGTGCCGTTGTTAATGTTGGCCGCTTGCTTGTGTGTGTGTTTTCTTCTTTTTTTGCTCCTAGTGTTGCTGCAAGTGTATCGAGACCTGCGCGCGTTGTTATCTCTCATTATTGATGGAATGCATCGCTTGGTTTTGCTGCACCTCGAGAGAATTTTCCAAGTGTTTGCGCTAAGTGATGCCGGGATGCGCAATTAGCTATTGGCTTACCTCGTTTTTCACACGTTTATGATTCCCGATACGAAATGTTGCCACATTAAGACAATATCGCGCGAGAATAAGCTCAATTTCGATCTTCGTAGGCGGCTTTGCTTTGGTCCTCTGCAGTCTAGCTCAACGGAGGGAAAGGCGTGCGTGCTTTTTGAGATGCCAGCTCGGTTTTATCGAGAAGCATTTGTCTTGCCTGGCGTAAGTGTTACTCGCAGCACCGTTCAAAAAGTCAAGAGTGACCCAAGAGGCTGAACAAAGAAGCCGAGCGGGCATAAACACGGGTTTATTTCTCCTCTAGAGTTCCAGCTCCACGCCAAATTCCCATTACGCGATGCTGCTTGATGTGAAGAGAACGTATGAGCCTTAAATAAATTTGTTCAAGTTCTGAAAGTCTGTAGTGAAATGCATTGCACTCGCTCCGACGCAGTGGCTGGAACTAAAGCACTTATGAATAAGATTTGCGGCTGCTTCATAAGTAGTGATCAAATGTTTGATATCGATTACTTAGTTTTCAAGTGCGTGTATGAACGAGTGTCATCTCATGCTGGTCTACTTGAGAGTTGAGAGCGAAAGTAGCCACTAGAAGACTGAAACTTGCAAGTAGACACGGGCTGAGAGTGATTTCAGAGAGTTACTCTTGCGAGTAACTGAGAGCACACAGCTCTCATATGGGCAAGTCCGTTCATGTCTGTTAAAAAGTAACTCGCAATTCCAACCTGCTTCATAAATAGTTGATAATGCTCACACCGAAGGAACAAATTTTCGGTGTAAATTAACCAATACGAGTGTCGCCTCTGTTGATGCATCTAACTCGGTGCCCAACGGCTTTTTGCATTTCCGCATCGGAGCATCTCATAAGCTTTGAAGTATTCACATACTCTCGTATATAACAGTTTTTTATCCTTAATTGGTGATGAGCTTCTGTAAAAGATTGTCATATTGCACCTAAATTCATGAGCAGTATGGTTTTGATTTAAAGTAGTTCTTCGCTTTATGAAAGGCTTCAATGAATTCTTAAATCATATTGATTAACTTCCTGGATTTTTTTAATGTGGCGGTGAGT